>VWZP01007022.1:100545-128412 GCA_013396995.1 Dicaeum eximium
TTTTTTCCCACTTTTCTCCAAGGAAATTTTTTCCCGAACCAGTTGGGGGAGGGGCCGCTTGAATTTGCTTTTCTAGAGAAAACTCCTTTGGAGGATTTTCTCTCAAATTTGCCCTAAACTGGGACAGACACACAGTGGATTTGGCCACTAAGGCAAGAGAGTGAAGAAACATTTCTTTGTTGGTCGCAACACAGCTGATCAGAGCTAAATCCTCATCAGGATTAGGTTCTGTGAGGCACACTTTTAATAATCTAGACCTTCAGTGAGCTATTCAATGCTTTCTGAAGGGCTCTCCAGGCACCTTGCTCTGAAAAAAAACAAATATGAATACAGAGATGGACATATCCTGGTGACTCCATTCACTCACCTGAAAAATTTCTTCAGCTGGGACAGAGCACTGAGCTCAAGTGACTTGAATGCCAAAAAAGCCATTAAACAAGAGAACTGAATCATGGATCATCTCTACCTTTGTGGATGGAGAAATAAACTCCAGGAACAAACAAGAACAATTCAGATGATATGGAAAAAATATTTTAAAAACCACATGATTTACATGAAGTGACAGCTATCTTAAAATGTCCATATTCCCTGCAGATATACTTTGAACATCTAAAGACAAAAAAAAAAAAAATCAATTGGAATTAGGTGCTTATGATGATCTTGGTCTCTAATCCATGAAAGTATTTATTTTATCATTGACTTAAGTATTTGTGTAAGTATTGTATTGAATGAAGATATTTTCCTAGAACAGGATATTGGTTTCCCAGGGACACTTTGAAGCTGGCCAAAACTTCCAGCTGTATTTGGTTGTATATACCTTTTTGATCTTTTTAGCTGTATTCTATATCAGGCAAAAAAAAATGCTGTTTAAGAAATAATAGGAGTAGAAATGTGAAAAAAAGGAAAGTCAAAGAGAATAACCTTAGGCTGGAATAACCTTATCCTTCCAGTTTTCCACAGATATTTGACAGCTAGCATTCATGTAGCTGCCCACCATACTCAGCATATTTTGCAAAAGCAGACATCTCCCCAAGCCCTAAATCCAAAGGAAGAAATATAACAAGGTTAAAGGGCATTTTTATTCCTTTTCATGTCACATTTCTTCTCCTGTGAACTCACGATAAATTTCTTCCATGATAAAAAATAAATTGAGGAGTAGGTTCTATATCATATGTCAGTGTCCTGATGGGATATCTCTGTAATTAGAATAGGTGAGTAGATTTTAGCAAGTAGATTTTAACACATCATGCCTTATTATTTTGGCTTTGAGCTATTAGCTGAGATCTCTGGGTTTTATTCCATATCCCACTTAAGACTTTTCTGTGAAACTTATTTCACATATGGATCACTAAAAGCTGGATTTCGAATCGGATTTTTCCCTCAGCTTCTTTTATAGATGGGAAAGCTCAAGGCTTCTCAGCTACAAATTCAGTTTTGTCCTTCCAAAGATCCTTCAAGCAAATTCAATTCAGCAGCAGAACAACAGGCCAGATTTGAAGGAGTCACCTGCTGACAGCTGTGTGTGTTGTGGTGAAGGGAAGTCTTTGGAGGGCCAGGAAGGGCAAAAGGAGATAGAAAATTATATTTGTGTGGTTACAGGAATGCAATAAAATTTGAGTCTCTCCATGTGGTGAAAGGACTACAGGTGAGTGAGAGAGAGTTGTGGTGTTATTGGATAAAAGAGAGGGATTTGCAGGTGAGGAAGAAAGGGAGAGTTGAGGGTCTGTGTGGAGAAGAGTGAACAGAGTAGGAAAGGGACAGAGGGTTGTTGGTAGAAGAAACAGATAAGTGACGGGAGAAGAAAGACTAGCTTGGGAACTTCTCCTTCAACTGCTGTTGTTCCCCCTTCTGTTATGTTGCCCTTACTCAAAACCCAAATAACCCTCTCACAATCCCTTGCTTACTGCTCCTGTTGCCTCTGGGCCAGTGAGGAGGTGCAGAGCAGAGGCTTCAGGGTAGTAAAGCTCAAGCTGCCCTCAAACCTTGTGGAAGTTGAGGCCACCAGAGCCTGAGACTGTAGGAGCACATCCTCCAATACAGCCAGAACAGCCTTTTCCTGCTCCAGCCTGCCTCCCCAGACTGGTGCCTGATTCCTGTGCCTTTGCTGCCTCTGCTCCCAGGTGTGAGCTCCAGCATCCACAAATAGCCCCTCTGCAATCAGTGAGACTACTCATGTGAGTAATGGCTCACAGCTGGATGCAAACAGAGTCATGAGCTCCCTACATTTTTAGTTTTTGAATGTTAGTATTTTTCTTGTGCTTTTCTTTTTTTTTTTTCCCTGAGAAATTGGATAAGAAAATTGCTTTTCCTAAAATCTTCTACATTTAGGATCACAGTGATCAGCACAGCTAGACAAGTAAAAAGGAATTTTAAGTCAAGTTATTCCAAAGCTCCTGCAACTCATAGCTTTTTGTTGTTGCTCGATAAAACTCTTTTGCTGATATGGTTTTTAAAAGCAGGGGACAACTCTCCTGTGATTTCAAAGCATCCCCAATTCTAATAAATCCAGTTGCGCTGGTCAGAGCTTATCAGTTCAAATGACTTTTGTCAAATCATGCTGAATTTACTTTTTACCAGGTATCCATCCCATTTCTGGTAGTATATGGTTTTGGGTATGTACCAATAATCTCCAGTGAGAGTGTTATTGCCTAAAGTCACTGGGCAAAATGGATACTATTTCCCTAGGTTCTTCTTTTTTAATAAATCTGAAGAAACAACAAAAGACTAAAAATCTCAGGAGAAAAGGAGGAGATTTTTTGGTGAGGAGCTAAGTTTTAGATGGTGTGACTACTGTAGGACACACCTTCAAAACCTGTTCAGTGTCCAACCATTACCTCTGCAAAAAATGATGCTTGAATTTGAGAGAATTCAAAAAGCATGCTACTGGCTGATGCCTTAAAACCTTTCAGATTCTCTTGAGACCTTGGCTGTAAACAGGGAAATTGTCTTGTAAAAATCCTTGTACTTCCTAGCAAATGTCACAACACTCCTCCCTCAGAAGGATGGTGCAAGGAACTTCCTCATTCATCCTTAAAATAAAGCAAATATCTAAAGTAATTCTATCTGATCTGAAATATATCTGGAAAGATACTTTAAAAATATCTTATTCTTTACTGAATTCCTACTTAAATTCTTTATACAGACATATTGCTTTTTGATTTACTTCTCTGTAATTATCTGTCCATCTTCCTTCCCCTGTAGCTATCTCTGTGCAGCTCTCTCTGTCTCTGGGTTGTACAGTTGATCATTCATCACTATTCCTAAGCCTGTTCTTCACTGTGCAATGGCTACATCTCCTCCTCCTCCCACTTTCCCTGCTCCTCTTCTCTCCCTGCCTCCAGGACAAGTTCATCTTCCTTTCTTGCTGTAGCTACAGCAAGGTCATAGCCCTTTTCCCATACTCTCCCTCCCCTCTGTCCAGCTCATACACTCTGATCTCACATCTCTGTAAAGCTCTTCCTCTGTCCAGACTTCACCTTTTCTTTCCTTCTAGTCTCTTACTACACTTGAAGTTCAGTGAAGGACAAAGAAAGACACAAAGGCTGCACAGGACAGTCCCACAGTGATTGTCAACCCTAATTTTGCTGCCATCCCCTATTTCAGTGACTCCTTAATTCTCTCTGAAATCTCTTTGTGTCATGAGAAGTTTTACCAGTAAAATTTTTTTATCCCAGAAGCCCACATGAACAATTTTACTTGAAATTTGGTTTAGGCCAATAAATCCATAAAACGCAAAAAGCATCTCTTGATTGATTTCTGAGGAAATGGACTTTCTGGCAAAATATTTATATAATGATGACATTTTGATTGATAAGGCAAAAAGATGACTGTTTGAAAGTCTTGTGTTTCAAGAGGGAAGAGGGAACAAGTTCGAGGAGAGTATGTCCATCCAGCTGGAGGCAGAAGTACCAGTGTATTAAAAATTCACATTTATAGCAGCCTTGCCACATAACAAATAGGTAAGGGTAGGCACATTGGCAAGATAACAGCTGCCTTCTTTTGGAATTTGCCAGTACATATCAGGACTATTTTTGATGAAGTGATAAGGAAGTACAAGCTGCAAAGTTCTGCCCACTGCCTCAGCTGAAATAACTTCATCTACCAATGCTTGCAGAACTTAAAAAAGCAACCCAAAAATACTAACATGCAAAGATCAGTTGTACTTATAAACTTAAGTCATTTTCTCTAGTCTGTTGGGTTTTTTCTTCATTTTGTTCAGGCACAGCAAATAGATGTGTCAGCTTTTTGTTGGTTCAGTAACAGAAAAATCTCTCGAATCCGATTATCCCTATTCATATATAGTCTGCCGTTATTTAAAAATAAGTAGTCTGGAGATTTAGTTTTGCTTCAGAAGGTAAAGTAATCTTATTGTTCCCTAATAAGTATGGCATGAGTCACTCCACTGCAATAGTCCCCCCACATTCCAGTCTTTATTGTCTCCAAATTAAGGAAACTGTTAGATGCATCTTACTGTGAGGAAATGAATATTTCTGATCCCTGCTGCTAAATAACACGGCAGAAAATTCCTCTGAATGTACACCAGACCAGTTTGCTAATATGAAAACTGTCCCTTGAATGCATTATTAAATAATTTTTAATTTCAGCAATTATTTATAATTTGTTAAACCTGTAGACTAATCTCACAAACAAAAAGTGAATGTTACTTCTTTATCAAGAGGGGTCCCCGTGAGCTCCCAGCCTTTCTTAGTTCTTGACAGAAACTTGATTGTGATAATGGAGCATTATAGCCACAGCTCTGTTAAAAGCCCTGCTTTTGTTTTTTGAAACAAGTTGTGACAATTGCCACCCATTTGAATCAATTTTACACAATCTTCACACCAATTTTTTGCTCAGTGATCATTTATTAAGTGCTATGACCCGAGCGCTCAGCGACTCCCAGCGCTGCGGAGGACTTGCCCTGCTGAGAGCAACAGACAAATTGATGGGCAAACAGCCTCTGCTCCTAAACATTCTCAGTTAAGGCTCTGGAGTGTGTGGGGTGAGGACAGAGATGCTCCATCACCCTACACAGCAGCCAGGGGACATCAGGGCCATGGGTGTGGCACAGCCCTGGCAGTGCCAAGCGCTCCGGTGCTGATCTGGAGGGGCACACAGGCAGGAGCGCTTGCTCTGAGCACCAAAGGAGCCCGTTTACATCTTGCACTGGGAATTAGAGAAGGCAGCAAGCCTAGCAAGGGTAATTCACTGCACTGGGAGCAGGATCTCCACGCCACATCAGTGTAAGATCAGACTCGGGTGCACAAAGACTTTCACTTGTTTCAACAGTGCAGGAGGGAGACCCAGCTCTTTGTGCAAATCCTTCTGCTCATTTCAAAGAACCCTATTTTTTGACAGGTTTTAAAGAAGTGACATGTTTGTCTTACATTAATGCAGTTTCCACCTCAGCAAAGCAATGCAGTTTAGGATATATCTTATTAAAAACAGGTTTTGTCTTTAAACATCTAAGAAACGCTGCCTAACAAAGCTGTGCTGTATGCAGTTTCTTGTTTTCTTAGCTTATTTTGCATTATCTAACCTACCAAATATATCAGAAAGATTCTTTTTATGTAAAACCTGCCAACAAAAATCAATGCATAAGTAGTAGAAAAGTAATTTTGACTAGTGCCTGCATTACCTCCAACACATGAAATTTAACCAGCCGAGCCTGAATTCAATGAAAAACATACATATTAAAAATTAAAAATAGCAAGTACAGAAAATTGAATTGAATCAGGATTCTCCTATCATTTGGGAAAACATATGGAAAATGTTTTATTGCACAGGAGAGTCCAGACAATATTGACCAAGCCCCTCCTGACTTTCTCCAAAACACTTTTTGCATTAAAAACAACCAGTAAGAGCAGTGATTTATTTCTAAATTCCCTGTGTGTGCAGAGAAACACAAAGTTCCTAAAACTGCTGACTAAGATAAATTGCAGGTTGGAATGTATTTAACAAATGATAATGCAAAATGCAGAAAAATATACAGAGAAACAGGAGATAGCAGTGGAATGGAGTACATGACCTGCCTGAGAAGTTACTACACACAGCCAAAGAGCAGATTTAACTGCAGATAAATTCCCACAGCTATCAATACCTACAGAATTAATCTACTATTAAGACAACACAGCGAATCCTTCAGCTGCTTAGCAAAGATGACTGGGAAACTGGTATTACAGCAGGAGAATCAAACCCTTTTTTGAGGCAAAGTTAGGAGAAAAGAACGCGCTGAAATGAAAGTATTGGGTTAAGCCTCCAAGAGAAGAGGTAGAAAAAAATGAAACAAGTGAGAATTAATAGTCCCAGCTCCTGCCAGCATGGCTGCCTGCTGCACTGGGCCTCGTTCCACACGTTGGAGCATCTGGTGTTGGCTGGGATTTGGGGCTGGACACGGGATGCAATGGACCAGTGGTCTAATAGGGCAGGGAAATTCCTGCTGTCCCCTTTTGTACACAGGTGCAGCCAGCCCTGGGTTTGCTTGGCTTGTTTGCTTTTTAAAGCTCCTCTCCCTGTTCCTCTCTGCACCTGATGGCTGCAGGAGCATCTCATCAAGCTGTCCCTGCAAGGCACTGGCAGAGCAGGTCCTACCCTGGGCCAGGGCTCAGCAGCAGCTACAGAGACGTGGGAGCAGCTCCTGGAGCAGAGCAGGTGAGAGAAAACAGAGCCTGCCACCAACCCTGCCCTCACCTGCCTGTGGGATTTTCACTTTCCCTGCTTCCAGGCACTCCAGACATGAATGAGATGCACCAAAAAAAAAAAAAATCTCTCTGTCCACTTAAAAGAGAGCTAATATCAGAAAAGTCCAGTCCAATATCAGAAAATTGACATAGAGAATTAAGAGGGGATATTAAAGGGGAACTTGTCTTTGGTGGATAGGAAATAAATTTAATAAGATCTTCATGCTTCTAAATTAATCATCTACTTCTGAGACTCCTTCACAGGCCTAATCTTGTATTGTTTGTACGACACCACCACAGTGTGGTGCACAAACACTGGAGATGGAAATAACTCCACAGGGAATTAAAAGAATTGCTCTGGAGTACAGACCTCAATTCACCACCACAGAATCCATGGTAAAGTAGGCTTAACACTATTTAAAAAAAATATTAAAAAAAGAAACAGTAATTTAATTTTATCCCCATGTGGGAACTGGCTTTACCATCTGGGCTGACAAGAAAGGGAAGATACAACTAACTCCATGATGAGCAGATCTTTCTGGAGACAGGTTTCAATATCCCTCTGTTACTACCATACTCCTAATTCTGCATATGACCTGAACCCCTATTCCCTGTGTCAACAGGGCCTTATAATTTTCCTTCTGTGCAAAGTCAGCTGCCTTAGCACTTCTCCTAAGCCCTGGATTTACTTTGAGAAGAGGCCATCAGGCCAATCAACTACTGACCTGGTGCTGTGAATTTTCCTCCACAGAAGCAACGACTCCAGGTTTTTCTCCTGAATGAGTTTTCACAAAATAGGAGTTTCATCTTTGAGATCCTCTAATCCATCTAAGTCTTGGCTGGACTCGGTAACAATTTCAGAAATAAGTGGAAGCAACACTGAGACAGAACAGGATCATATACTCTTGCTTGCCTGGAAAATCAGCACTAAATTATGGGACTAAGCAAAAAATATATTCTGAAATGAAACTATTTAGCCAAATATGTTGTATTGATGTCTTCATTAATTTTTCTAATTTTAACAATATAAATATAATCTGTTTTCCCACCCTGGGAAGGTCTGATTTTTCCAAAAAATCAGATGGGAAAAGGCTTTCTGATACCTCATCAAGGAAAAAAAAATAACCAAACCAAAACCAATCCTCTATACCTAGCTGGATATTGCCACTGACTCATAGGAATGTGTTCCATTAATCCTCCTCTTTTCTCTTTTACCAGCTCATATACTTTTTTATTGTGCTAAAAGGACTAATATTTTTAGCTAATTAAAGTCCCCATTTAGATGTGTCTGTCATCAGATGGGAACATTCACTCCCACCTCAGGATTTATATTTGCCAGGATCTTCACCCACCCACCCAGCAGACTGCCAGCCCTGCAGCCTGCCACAAATGCACAGATCACAGTTTCTGACTTGTTCTGCTCTGCAGTGACCCACTACACTCCTGAAACACAGCAACCACAGACACTCTGCTGGTTCCCATCCCAAACCAACTCTAATCCTGTGATAGCTGAGCTTGCAGGAATATTAAAGGCCAAGCTTTAGATATGTCTCTGTTCTGGTGCACAGCTGTATTTAGCAGAGCACTCAGTCAATTAAATCATGTTGATCTTCCTGCACCAAATGCCTTGTGGTATACACCCTTCACATTACCCTGCTTAAGCTGGGCTTAACATCAGCAGCTTTATCTTGGTAGCCAGAAGGGCACCCAGCAGTGACATTAAGCTTTGCTTCTTAGGGACAGCACTAACAGGGATTTCTCCTGGCAACTCTTGGCTGTGCACAAAGCACAGTGCTGATGTTGTAGCCCACCAGCAGCCTCCAAAGAGTCTCCTCAGGATGGCTGGCAAATACAGCAGACACAAGCTGATGTGTGATGGGGAAAGAGAGAAGAATTTGCAAAGATGAGATGGACATGATGATCTCAAAGTTCTTTTCCAGCTTAGTTCTGTGATTCTGTCTGCTTCCAGCCCACAGCTTCTTCCAGAGCTGCCACTTGAGTCCTTTTGCAAGGGAGAGGATGGGGTGGGGGTGGTGTGTGAAAATTTTGCATTTCAAACCATGTCTCTGTTTTGGAAGAGGCAGAGACCAGGTCACTCATTGTTACATAAGACAACTACAAAATACTCTGTGTTGTCAGATGGAACACACAGAAAAGCAGCTGGCCTGCTAAAGGTGGGATACCTGAAAGTAACAGGATGAAGAAAAACAACTCTAAAACTCAAAAAAAAAATTTCTGAGCTGAAAGAAAAAAAATGAGAGGTCTGATGAGATTCTCCTGATAGTCTTATGTTTTTAATTTGAGCTGTACAGCCAAGCAGTTGTCCCTGCTACCTGTGTCTTGTTTATAGATTAATCATCTTTGTGCTGCCACTGCTCTCAGTTCCTCCCTTTCCCATCTATGGCATTTCTTCCATCCATGTTAATATCTGCTATAAGGACTGGGCAGTCCCAGCAGCTGATTAAATAACATTATGAAAAATTATCTATAACCAAAAGAAGATGCTAAAATTACCTTGGTTTTACTTTTCCCTCCTCATTTCTTCAAATCTGTTTACCTAACACGTACACCAAGGCTTCCAGTGCTTTAGGTAAAAAAACAGATCCTGGCTGCCTTTGGCAACATGCTAAAGAAACACTCATTATTTATTGGATATGACATATCCTTTCCTACATCCCTGACTCATTCTTTGATCTCTCCTGACAATTTATTTTAAAGAATTTTGCCATCTTAAAGGATTATAACTGGTACATGGTTTCCTTTCAAAAGGATTAAAAAAAAGGGGGAAAAAATAAAGAGAAAATAGGCCCAAAACATAATTTATGGTTTTCTACTTTTAAAAAGTTCAGCTAAGTTCACATTTACCAGTTAAGAACTATTTTCATATGTTTCCTTTCGCTTCAGAAGCAAAACTGCCTCATGACACCATTATTACAGCATTTGTGTGTGAATTGCTCCATTCATTTCTTTGATCATGAGGTAGGAAAGACCCTTTTGGTGCCACTGCATTCACTCTAAGCAAGGCCAATGCTTCCATTTTTCTGTACCAAGTCAGAAGGAAATAGCTTCCTCAAGTGTAGTGCAGTCTGAGAAAGGACCCATATCCTAATGAGATTTTTTTTCCTTATGACTACATAAACAGGAAAGCTGGTAATTTTATTCAGTTATGTAAGCACCTGTCCCAAGTGGGAACATTTCACTGAATCTCTGTGCTGGCTGGTCAGAAGTGGTGTATAACACCACCTCTACATCATTAGAAACATAAGCCATATTCAGAAGGTGCAAGTGAGGATCTTTTTTTCTTACCCAAGCACTCCACATTTCCAGAATTGCAATATCAAGGGCAATTTTATTCTTTGCTTCTCTCATTTCTGGGCTCACAAAAGAGACATCTGAGTAGTACCACAAAGATTCAAAGATTTGGGAACATGCACAGATCAAATTTAATGTATTTTTAGCTTTCTGAAAGGATATTTTAATGTATCTTGAGTCAGACTGATAATAGCAAAGTTAATGTTTCTGATTGCTATGTACAGTGTAGTGAATCATCTCTGTAAGCTGAGGTGACTATTGGCAGCAGAGGTT
This sequence comes from Dicaeum eximium, assembly GCA_013396995.1. Lineage (NCBI taxonomy): Eukaryota > Metazoa > Chordata > Aves > Passeriformes > Dicaeidae > Dicaeum > Dicaeum eximium. The sequence goes on from VWZP01007022.1 coordinate 110,808, forward strand.
AAAAGTACATTAAAATTAGAAAATTTGCTTGCTAATTTTCAACATCCAGATACAAGGGCATTTACAAAAATTTACCAAGAGTCTGCTCAAATCAGAGAGGCCCTACAAGATATTAACAGTATATGTGGTACTGAATTGCCCACTTTTCACAATGTGATGGCCACAATATTGCCATTAATTGCCATATAAATAAATGATACTAGGAGTTTGGGAGAGAAGAGTGCTGTTTGAGAATCTACATTCTGTTAATACATCTCTTAATAAGTCTAGGTATTTAGAGTATTAGATATTAGATATTTAAAGTATTATTATTATATATAGGTATTTGTGAGAATTATGCTTACATGGAAGGCAAGCATTAGAGGAGGAAGTGGTGCAAGCACTTCAAAACAAAGAGGAAAAAAAGCAATATATTCAGCAGATAGTTATTCATGACCTCATTGAGGACAACACAGTGCTTGTACAGCTTGATTTGGGGATGCAGGGAATGTCACAGTTTTCCTGGTTTTTCACTGCCATCCATTTGAAATAGAAAAGGATTATGGACATGTATGTCCAGGGGTAGTGCACCCCATAATGGCTTTAGCTGATTTTAGCCCAAAAAGATCTGCAGTATCCAACACAAAAATTCAACATTGTTTTTTCCCTTACCATTTCTCCCTCTCAGGCCAGCAAAAGCCTTTTTCACAAGCAGCCTGTGAGCAGTAGAGCTCCTCTGGCTCTTGGTGAGCCTGCCAGAAAACAGGGGAGTTATTCCCCTGCCAGCCCAACCTGGTAGAGAAAACACAATTTTTTAGATTTCCATGGAAAAGGAAGGAAGTCTTAAAGTATTTGCTGAGAAATGATTTGTTTCATGGAATGAAGCTCAGGAGTCTGCCACATCAGAGCGATCCCACGGGAAGGCCAAGTGTGCAGAGAAAAAGAAAACTTCTCAAGGGGCTCGGGTTATCGGGGTGGGGACAGTCACTCCAGACGTGCTGCCTGGCTGACAAACTGCTCTGGAGGTTGAAAAGGGCCTGAGGAAGGCACAAGGGCCTCACTTCTACTCAGTTATTTGTGTGAATGCCCATAGGAGCTAAGGGAAGATATCTGGTCTGGATGAAGAAAAGAAAACCTTTCTTCCCAGAGAATTTCCAGCTATTCCTGGAAAATGATGATTTTTAACACGAAGCATAAAAATGACATCTCTGTACAAAGGAACATAGCTTTCTCACCAAGAAAGATGAGTTGTCCTTGGCACATAACACCAGAAGACAACAAAGCAGAAGACACGTATCAAGTACAGATATTACAGCTGCTCCTTTACCCCTGAGCAAGTACAGTGCAGGTGGGAGCCATGTGAAACTGGCAAAATCGCATTTCTACGTGGGACTACACCTTTCTGCACTTTCACATTTTCTGTGTTTGGCTGGTTTATGAGCATTATCCTTAAAAGCTGGGACCTCAGACTTAATTATCACTGCTGTTTGTGAAGCATGTCTTGATACAGCCTGTTTTATTTTAATTATCTAGGTCTGTAGATTTGTCTTTGTTGCCATGATCTTTATTTTCTGATGTTGTGGCTTTATGACAGCTGAAATTTTACCACTGATATTAAGATGTGGTGCATAACTAATGGCTCTAATATTCTCCTCCTTTATTGCTAGGCCTTTAAATGAAAAAGTTCTTTTCAAAATCTATCCCAATACCTTTGTTCATGAAGTGAACACCGCCTTTTGAAAAGTGTTTCCAATCTTTTTTTTGCTTGGAAAAATACTCAAATGTTTTATCTCTACTTTAACTTCTTCCTTTATTGGCCTTTCTCTGGCTTCCCTATATCTGATCCTGCTAAATTTCAGAGCACTGCATGTGCCTAGGAGATCCATTACATATATCCTTTTTCCTGGTCTCTGGTGAAGTTATCTTTTTGTGGTACATTGGTGGTTTTGTAGCTACGTCCAAGAGAAAGCGTGCTCCTCCTTCTGCATGTGCAAACATATGTAGAGTTATAGGTAACATATGAAAACACCCTTGTTCACTTCTTTATTTATATTTTTTTATATATATTTGGCAGGCCTGCCACAGACCTTTCACTTTAACTTGCTGCTACACCTCATGTGTTTCATGGCCCTTGACTACTGTCTCTGCAATGCCATTGACCTGAATATTCCTGTTTTCATTTCTGCCTCGTGGAAATGTCTGCTCAGCCCCTTAAGCCATGCAGGGAGTCTGGTTTCATTCAGGTGTCAGAAAGGCAGTAGGATTAAGCCACTTCAATGGGTGCATGCAAGCACTGACAACTTTTAGTAGAATAGAATAGGGAATAGGAATTAGTGCTTGGATCATAATGCTTTCTGTGCAGGCAACCACAGACCTGACTACCAAAAGAAAAGTATTTGATATCGGGCACCAACTGTGCATTCAGAATAGAAAAGGCAGCAGGCCTTCTCTTGATGAGTTTAAGCGTTCAGGGACACATTCTGTCTCCTTTTGTGCTCACTCTGATTAGTCTCTCACTCCCTTTATATTCCTGCTGTAACTGGGAGGGCAGAATGTGAGTTATACAGTAGTGACATGGATGGCAGAATGCAGTCTACAATAAGCCACAAAAAGTACAATACCCCAAAAGAAAACAAAATTACTAGTATGGCAGTGAAGAACACTGACACTGAGTAATTAAATGGCAGGAAATCGGTTAAAAAAATAAAAAACAAACCAACAAGATTAGGTTACTATATTTATCCTTTATTTGCACTCCATTATTTTGCTGCACCTCCCTGACATATTATATTTCTTAGGATTTTTGGTTGAAAGAGTGGATAAATAATCTCGTTTTTATCATTAGAGCACTATTATCACTACAATAGAGACTTGAATACCCTTTTCTTGTCTTCAGTGGGTGGTATAGACTGTTTCCAAAACTCATCTTTGCCACTGTGTCCAGCACTTTTTCAATACTAAATCTTTTGTTTTAAGCACACAGAGCTGCATTGCCCAGCTCCTGCACTGTGTGACTTAATGTGCTTTAGGTCTTATGAAGAAAGAATTCTCCAGACTTAAGTTGAAAAGACGCTCGCCTGAGTCTTCCCCAAATCTGTTACGACACCATTATATCAAAATGGATTAATGTGACAAGATTGTGAATATTCAGGTCAGGGGGTGAGTTGAAATAATTTTTAAAGCTCACTCCAATCTAAAATTGTGTGAAAGTAGGTTACTCTTACAGTGACTAAAGCTAGGAAATACTGCTGTCTTTTTAAGCATCACAGGGGATGGATGCCAGCATGGCATCCCAAGGAATGGTAAATTCTTAATGTGAGGAATTGGATAATACATCATCTCCAAAGGTTGGGGGGAGCGATATGAAAGATTGAAAAGCCTTAAAGGACACAGCTGAAAGCTGGCTGCTGCATATCCTTGAGATGTTCATGCAAGGACTCTGTGATGTACAATGCTAAAAGAAGAGGCAGCCGTGGGGTCTGTGGAGACAAGGTACCTCTGTCAGTGCTAATAAGAAGTGAGGTTATCTCACTGCTATGTTTGGGTCAGAAAAACACTGAAGTTTCTCTGAAGACACATGGCTAAAGAGATAATGAAAGAGCTGAAGAGCTACCACTTTTCTCACAACCTTTCCTCAGTGTGAGAAGATTAATGATAGACTGGTATCACCCTGGAAGCTGTGCTAAGGCACACAGAAAATAAGAGATTTTTGGTAACTGCCAACATGGTTTCACTACGGGCAAAACACACCTACCAAATTTAGTGGCTTAAAACAGCATTGGTGGATAAATGAAAAACAAGAGATGCCATTTACCTGGAGTTGTGCAAAGCATTTGACAGTGTCCTACTTGACATGTTTGTCTATAAACTGAGGAAGCTTGGATTTGATGAATGGACCACCCAGTGGAGAAGGAATTGGCTGGATGGTTGCACCCAAAGTTGTGGTCAACAGCTCAACATCTCTGGAGGGAAGAACTGATTGTGGCTTTCCAGTGCCTTAAGGAAGCCTACAAGAAATGTGGGGAGGAACTTTTTCCATCACCATGCAGGTTTAGATTAGCTGTTAGAAATTCTTTACTGTGAGGGTGGTGAAGCACTGGAACAGGTTCCCAAAAATGCTGTGGATGCTCCATCCCTGGAAGTGCTCAAGGGCAGGTTGGATGGAGCTCTGAGCAACCTGGTCTAGTGGAAGGTGCCTCTGCCCATGGCAGCAGGGTTTGGAAACAGATGTTATTTATGGTCACTTCCACCCAAACCATTATAGGATTCTATAGTGTTGTGGCAAATGGCATCTTCATCTCAAGAAGGTGACAAGTTCTCTTTTTTTTCCCCCTTTTCCTTTCTCTGTCTGACTTGCTTAGAATTCAGCCATAATTTTAGGAGGCAGCAGACTTACATGGCTATAGGGCTGAATTAAAATTTATTCAGGACTGAGGTTTCTGGTTGGGTCAGACCTGGTCTCCATAAAAAATACAGGCTGATGGCTCCATGTGTTTTATGTTTTTACCCATCCTTACCCGCCTTGACTTTTTTTTTTTTTTTTTTTCTCTGAGCCATGGAAACAGCAGCATGGGACACAGAGCAGTGGCACATTGCCAAACTGATACTTGGATGATCAATAGCTGAATAGTAAAAAAGAGTTCTTTCTCCTTACAACAGACAGATGGTAATGAAGAAATCTCACAAGAGAAAGAGAGAGCTCCTTGCTGGAGCCATAGTCCAAATTCTCTTACCATCCCAACCAAAGTCCATGACAGATATAGAAAGTGTATTCCTTGTTCCCTCTTCCATCTCTCCTCCCAGCCTTTATCTTTAACCTCTCTTCTCTCCAGCCAACCAAAGAGTCAGAAACGTTTTGTTGTATCAGTCAGATCCGGTTCTGTTTTTTGAATTTTTTGAGTTTTGTTTATCCCTCGTATTTTACTCTTTTGCTTTGACAATGTAACCTGAGGTTTTGTTTTCACCTCCTGACTTTGGTATTTGCTCTAATGCCAGCCAAGACACAGATCATGATTTTTTGAGTGGGATATAAACTAAAGATGACGTTTGCCTGGTCCTCCATTTCTGCCCACTGGGACTGGCCTTCCCCTCAGGGGACATCTACAAAGCAGAACAAAGGTGCAATTGTAGCAAGTGTCAACATGCATACTGTTGTGCAGTGACTGCTTTTTTCAATAGGAAATAAAAGCTGCCAGAGACTGTACTAGTCCCTCCTGAGTGTCTTCAAGCTCCTAAAACTTCAAAAGCAGCACATTAATTCCTTGTCTTTTAAAACAGGAAGGCATTCAAAGCAAGTCTCCACACACACCTTTCACGTTTGCAATATAGCAATATTCCTTCCTTAGCTGAGTTTCTTCTTCCTCTACAAATAATCTGCCCTTTATTTTTCTAGTTTTCAGGTTAACTTAACCTAACGGGTTGTTCCTTGTCACATTTTCCTTTCTGTCACATTCCAAATAGTATTCTACAAGTCAGCAGAACTCTATCTGGAACTTTTATACACCTGGGAAAGATGGAGATTAACCATCCCACCTTCTTACTTGATTGCCAGTGGCATTATGTTCCCTTTTGCCTGATAAGCCAAACAATTCCTAATCCTCAGTTACACAGTCAATAAACCCCTGAACACTTCCCCTTTTCAGAGTCCTCCTTATATTTCTGCATCTTCAGTTAAATTGTGCTTACTCTGATATAGCTGTAGCCCACTACAGATGGAAGTTTTAGCCCATAGACAGGGAGAAGAAATCCATTTTTCCTTCATTCCAGAAATTTTTGTAGTTTTAAAAAATATTACGTGCTGTCTCCATCTTCCTTTTTTTTAATTTTGGCTATGCAATTTCAATTTGGTCTCTGATCTCAGACAACAGCTTCTAGGAATCTAATCAGTCTTGGAACTTCCCATTAAAATGTCTCCATCTGATCCAGATATTTCTTTAAGCAAGTGCCCCAAATTGAGTACAACCCTTTAGCCTTGAGGCCCAGGGATCTTTATCAAAGTTGAGCAGAATGGAAACAGTCCCTCAAGTGCCCTGCTGCCTCCCAGTATGGTATTTGGATTCACCACAGCAGCGTGACATTTTTAACTCATGACTCAGATGTATTTGCTCGTGGTTCAGCACAACCCGTGACCCTTTTCTGTATAACAGCTTCCCAGCCAGCTGCTCCTCATACTTTATTTATGCAGTTGACTCAGCTTGCCTACGTGAAGGATCATGCACTTCCCCCTCTTCCATTTCAGCTCACATTCCCCAGGTTGCAGAGATCATTTCGAATTCTGCTCTCGCTGCCCGGTGCGCGCAGCTTCCTCCCTCCAACTTGCCCACACCTTGAGGGTGGGGACCATTAATGAACAGCCAGCACCACAGGGCAGCTCCAACACCACTCTTTTGATAGGAAAGCTGATAATTGCCTTCTGTGTAGGAGTTTCAGACAAGTTTACACACACACATGCTGTCACAGATCTCTGCAGACTGTGCTTTCTTTACTTTTGAGGATATCGGGGGAGACAGGGTCAGAAGACTTCCCAAAGTCAAGACACAAGGGATTTAGTGTTCTTCCCTGGCATGCTGTAGAAGCAAAGTAGGTTGGTTGAAACAATTGTTTCCCCCAAAAAAATCCATTCTTTAAATGCAGCTTTGGTCTAACATATTCTAAAAAACATTTTTTTCATTGTCTCTTTCAGTTCCTAAAATAGGGATCTTGGTATCCTTCATAATAACCACCATCACTGAAAGCACCACTCTGGTTTCATTTCTACAAGTGGATTCAGATCTTGGATACTCTATCTGTATTCACTAAAAGAGAGATTATTGGCAACATCACCCCAAATTATTGAGGGGGAACAATATATGTCTCCAAAATTACAATTCTGACCTGTCAGTAGTACTAAGAAACGGTGGGAAAAATCTTGCTTCCATATTCCTTGATGATTTATAATATTTTTGAATAAAATCCCCCTCAATTTCAGCTGTACAAATCATCTGCATTTTTTTTAGTTGGTCCCTAATTCATTATTACCTTTGTTAAAAAAAATGTTTTTTAGAAAGTCTACCTATAAGAAAAGGAAAAAAAAAAGAGTAGCCACTTTTACTCTATCCTGCCTAGTCTCAACACACATATAACTTAATTCAGCATGGATCCACAGTACATTCCAGACCCATCAAGACAACTTTGCTCATAATGTGATTTTCAGTGTTTGTGAGAATAGGTTATTGGTTAAACAGATGGGGGAAGAAGGGAGCGAGGAGAGCTTTTGAAGTTATGAGATCATAGAAAATTTATTCTGATGGTAGAATCAAGGGACTTGAAAACTGGTGATAAAAAAAAGGATTTTGCAATTTCTCATGTCTAGTTAAATTTGTATCTACTCAGGGCATTACCCTTATACTGCAGCTGAAAAACCTGTAAGACATCCAAGGTTATACTGCAGCAGGGCACCTTCCCTGGCTTCTAATAAATTTAAATTAAGAGAGCCCTGAGTTATTGAGACAAAAGCTGAAATAGTCTTCTTTCTGACAGGCTAAGGAAAAGCAAATGATCCCACCTGAAAGGATGTATTTTGCTGAATGGGCACTCTGGAGTCACTCTGCTAAAATACACTTAAAGTGATGTCAAGATAAATACCCTTATTTGTGTTTGCAATTATAATTTATACTCAATATACAGCATCAGATAGATCAGAAGAAAAATGACCTTTAAAAGGTGAGCTATTCAGAAACAGCAGCACCAGAGGATAATTAAAAGGTTCCTGCCAGTTAGCAAACAGCTACAAAGAAAGAAATGTCTTTGGTTTTTGACTCAGGTGGCAATAAGGATTTACTGGGGCTATCCCAGGTCCTTTGCAGGGTCAGCCCCAGCTCAGTGTCCTGGCAAAGGCCAAGTGCCCAGAGCAAGGGACACGGGCATCACCACCTGTCCCCGAGATGCTTCTGCTTCAGCTCTCCCCCAGCCCGGCTGCCCAGCAGAACCTGCAGTTCTCTGGTCCTCTGAGATGTCCTTTCTGCCTCAAAAGCTGCTGGGACAGATAAATTGCCTGCCCCAACATTCCAAGGATTTCTCTTCCTCCCCTGGCACATGGGACATAATCTCTATCATTCTGCATCTGCAGGAATTCTCATTAAAACTTCTGGAGCACTGTCCTTGTGATTATCCTGTTTTTCTAAAATTGAGGGCACACTTAGGGGAAAAACAAAGACTGTTCATGACTTTCTCAGAGCAATACAATACATATGCAAATAAACAGATAAGACTCCCTCAGTTTCTTAGAGAATTTCCACAGACCAAATGGGTATAATTCTACTTGCTTGCCCCCAACTAGAAGCAAAATGCCCCCCTTTTGTCACAAGTTCAGTCTTCTGTTGTCATGACTGTTACCTAGAAACAGAGATACTGAAAAACAAGGTGCAGTTTTAAAACTGCTGGTTTTATAACCAAACAATAAATTTGTGCGTCAAAAGGAACAAGAAAGGAACTTTATAAAAGCAACAAAAGTTTAATATTCAAATACTGCTCTAGATACTTGAATAACTAAATGAGGAGATACATTATCTCCTTTTTATCACTTCAACAATTTTGATGTCAGCTATTTCACCCCACTTCAAAACTCAGACTTGTGAATTTATTTGGCCTCACAAACCACCTACCTATCCCAACAAACAGCATCATGGACATGACTTGCAGATTGGGCACATATCTTATCCCAAACCTATGGATAAAACTTCTGCTTCTGTCCAAGGGGGTGACATTTCTCTCAAGCTACTGGGTTGGAGTTCTTTTTTTTTGGACAAAGAATTCTCTCTTGCAACCACAGCTTCACTAGGCCACACTAACAGTAAAATAACAATAATAATGATAAAATTCAGCAAAGCATAAAAACTTGTAGAACAGTAATAGTGGTGCTTCTGCCATTTTTATGGGGCACTAATCTGGTTACTTCATACAGAAGCAGATTATGGGCTCATAAAACAGCACAACAGAACTGTGGTGTAATGACTTTAGTAGGTACAGCAGCAGCTTTACTACAGCTCCCCTCTTGACAAGCTGTATGATGTAGGATGAGAAGTATAAATATAAAATCAATCTAAATTTTATTTGATTGTGAGTTCCTCCTTATCAGGACAGAAAGAGATCGAAGGAAAGCACAAAATAGCAGAGACAAATGCAAAAGCCTGACCCATAATAAAAAGAAAAGCCAACACTCTCAGCTGCCTAACTGTAAAAATATTTCAGCAGATGCATGGAAAGCTTAAAGTATTTACACAATTCATACAAAGTAGCAGCTCTAAAAGCAAGTCATCAGCTATACAATAGGAAAGAGTAAAAAAAGGCAGAATTAAGTAAATTGAGGTATCCCTCCAGAAGCTGTCATTTGAATTACATCGGCTCGTTTCATTTGTATGGAAGAATATCAAAACCATACCTCTGAAACAACAAAATCATGCTTTTTATGCTAGACTAGAAAAAAAAGGTAAAATGACAATTTTGCTAGATTTTATATTTTTTCTGCTCCGTGTACAAAAGAATAATTATACATATTTCATTTTACATATTCATACAAAATGGATACTAGCAGAATAAGACTTAGTATAGCAGCTACAAAGACTGATAAACAAGATGGAGTGGCTGTATGTACCCAAAGTTCAAAAAGTCTACTGAACATCTTTTTGCATCAGCTACCAATATAATATCATAGTATTGTCTCTATTTCTTTGTGTCATTTTGAATTTGAAGATGAGACAAGGACCTGTTTTTATATTTTAGTTGTTATTATTTAGTGCATAGCAGCATGAAATCCAGGTCTGCAATTGTAGTACCTCATTTCTAAACACTGCTGCACTTCTAAATAAAACCTGAATCTCTCTGATCATCCATGATCAGGCTGTGAAAATGAAGCTACTCCCATAATTTTTTCAAAAAAAAAAAAAACAAACTTCCTGGACTTACAGTTCTGTTTCAGAGCAGTCTGGGGGGCTTATAACAGAAAAGATGTTATTGTGCCTTACTTCAATAGCAATGCAATTTTTGACAGAGCCTTATGATGTACAGTCTGGGGGTATTTGAATATAGTTGCAAATTCAGCCCTACCTGGGTCCATTTAAATGCTGCTTGAAGTTTTGGACTCTCCTGCTGCTTCCCTCAAGCATGTCCCATGGTTTTGTGGCAGGCCCTCATAAAAGATGTAATCAAGAAGACCTCTCCTCTCCTCCACACTGCTAAATTACTGCTGGTGTTCCAGAATTAAGACCTTCAGGCACCAGCAGAACAAACAACACCTGCTCTGAGGATTCTATAAACTGAAACCTAAGTTGTGCAAATATCCAGTGTATTTCTTGTTCACAAGCCTGCTCTCTGAAAATGGTCTCTCAAACCCCTGAAAGTGCTGCAAACTTACTCTCCCACATATTCTCTTCCACCTCCTCAGCCCAGAAACTCCATGAGTCGACTGTTACCTTGTCAGCTTTCACATACACAAGTAAAAAATATTCACCATTTTCCCCTCGTACTGCCTGAGTCTGTCTTCAGCCACAGGATTTGTTTTAATAGCCGCATGAAATTTGTCTAATAAATCAACTGAAACAAGCAATCCAAGAAGTGCTTTAGATTACAGACGTTTGCAAGCCTTGCCTCCAAGACTGTGTCTCCAAAACAGACATGGGAACACAAGAAGGAATATTTCTGACATTTTGAGGGTTTTATACTGAGCAGGGTAATGTCAAAAGCAATGGGGTAATAAAATACTTCTTGGTTGAAAGTGGGCTTGGTAACAGCTGTACATGCAGAAGACCTGGTGGAACATTATAAAATGTACCACGAATGTAAAGGCCAAACATGTAGGATGTTAAAATGCATATATCCACCAGAATCAGAGAGGTAAACAAAGGGATCTGTTAGATAGAAATCCAGTTAAATCTATGTGTCACAAAGAAATAAAAGAGTACCTGGATTGTCTCTGCCCTTAACCCTGCCTTTCAGTTCCTTTCTCCTTTTACATAATCAGAAGTAAGGCCAGGGCAGCACAATATTATTGCTGTGGTTTGCATCAACCAAGGAGCTGTCCAGCAGCAGGATAAACTGCCACAAAAAAGCAAAGTTATCTTACTTTTATGTAAATTCCATCTTTGACCTGCATGCAGCTGACGGTGCATATTTTATTGTGTTCACTGGGTTTTCATTAGACCCCTTGTCATTTGTTGAGAGGTTTTTTAACTTCATTTAAATCTCCTTGTGCCTCAGAAATGTCAATAAATGTCATTGTTATCATCAGTTTTGTCCTGGGTTGACTTTTCTGAGTTTTCTGTCTCTGGATTTGATTAAAATTGGGAAATAAATAGCAAATAACATATTGATTGCAGGCTGGGAAAGGTTGCAGATAATTTATTATCTGTAAGCATGATATCAAGGTTTTTTCTACCAGAATCTTAGGACTAACAAAATTAATTCTGATGGAAAAGTGGGGTTTATAGCTATTCTTTAGTGCAAAGTAGTTTTTCAAGTCTTTGCTTGGTCATCTATAGACCATAAATCAAGCTAAGATCAATGGTCGTTACCTCATATTGTTAGTTTAGTAGACCTTAAAAAGGAAGCTATTAGAGATTATTAAACCTGAAATCAAAATGCCTTGCTTACAGGAGAAACAAGAAAAAACAAACAATCAAGGAAAAAAAAGACTAAGAAAAAAAACCCCAACAGACATTGCCTATGAACATTAATTTAAACCATAATTCACTGTATTAGCAGTAATTTCATTATATTGCTTTATCCAGACTTACAGAAGTGTAATTATTTGGAGATATATGTCCTAAACTGACATTTTTACCATCTCCAATACCGCATCACTAGCCAAGAGAATGAAAACTTCACTCACCAGCATATGCTTCTGCACTTTTCATCATACCAATGAACCCTCAAGAATGTTCCTGCTTTCAAATCTTTCCATGACTGGGAAAATCTGAGCGTAACAATGGCAATGATTTAGAGACAGCAAAATGAGATAAAACCAGATAAGACATCAATCAGGCCCTTCAGTCTTTGCTGTTTACCTCTCAAAGAGTACCTGATCTAATGCCCATTTAGTCTAGAGGAGCTCATTTACAATTTCAATTATAATTACAGTCAGAGCCTTTGCCTCTGACTGCTGTCACAAGAGGAGACTGCTGGTATTACAGCAAACTGAATTAATAATCAGAAAACATATTAGTGTGTCTGGTGGGCTGAAGAATCACTGTTATACTTTATTCCCCTGAAATATCAACAGCATTGCTGTTTATTAAGGACAGCTTGGGTAAGCAACTATTCTACCACACACCAGGAAAGAATGCCAGAATTCCAGAAAACTTATAAGGAGCAGTTCCAGGAACAGAGTTCTTGGTGGAAACTGGACCCCAACAACAAACCCTGTCCCCAGGGTTTTGTCCTTTTGGCCCTCCAGAATCACAGTCATTGTTCTGTGGCTCAAGTGCACTTACAGACTGGATGCCAGTGAGTGCCACTAATGCTAACTCCAAATAGCACAGAAAAAATGTATTACACTTTTCCAGAACCATCTGAGACACCCCATTTCCATCACTCCCAAATCCCTGACAATCTTTAATCTGCTCGTTCTGACTCCACTGAAGGTGTGGAATCCACGTGTTGCCTCAGATGGGATCAGATTGCTAAGCAGGTTAAAACTGGTGTTGTGATTACTGTAGCATCAAGTTCAAAAGAGCCTGAGTTATTCCAGCAGTTCTCTAGATTAAACAGGCCTGGCTCCCTGTATGGCAAGTGCAGAGTAGCAGCAATAAACAAGCAACCAACATATTAAAGGGACTTCAGGCTTGTTAGTCTTAAGGTAACAGAATACAGGAGTACAGACTGGATATATTAATCACTCAATTTTAGAGACACAAATGAACATTGCTCAGCAATGCTTATGTGATACCCATACAATAACAGCTAATCCACACACCTGCCCCTAGGTTCAGATCAGGTTTTCCGTGTATTTCCACAGTCAGGAAAGCTGCCACCCTAAAGTGACACTGTCAGTCAAACAATGTATTAATAGATGATTAGTATTCATACAACATAAACCATTCCAGTTGTATTGAAAAGCCCAAAATTAGTACCTCTGGAGCATTTAGGACAAAAATCAAGTGGTACAATATGAGTGGATTAAACTCAACATTATCTTCTGGGCATTTTTAAAGAATAAACTTGTTTTCTACCACAATAGTTGTGAGCACATTGGAGGACATTTATTACAGGGAAGGACTCTTGTAAAAAAAGAATGAGCCAGAAGAACTGTCTCAAGAACAACAGAGATAGAAATGAACTGTCTAGAGACAAGATGCCTCGTGTAAGGTATTGAGCTACACACAGTTTGTTCTGTGTCTTATTCATTTCTAATATCAGGGGTCATGGTGCATTTACTGAGGGCCCAGATGATTGCATTGCTCGAGCTATCGCTTTCTTACTAATGTGAAAACAGAAATAAGAAGCATGCAGGAAAAATAGCCCAGGTTTGAAGGTGAGCAAAATGGCAAACAGAGTGGAGAGTCATCCTTGTGCTTCCATTTCAAGCTGAACCCTGGCATTAGCCTGTGAACCTTGATTTCCAGCCACATTCCCTCTGTATCCAGGACCCCTCTTCTACCAGCGGACTCCTAATGGTGCTGCTATAACAGAAGAAACAGACTCTTACATCATTTACAGTCCTATGGGGACAAATCCTAAGAAAGCAAATAAAAAATAAACATTACTGAAGTTATTCTGCTTCTTGCCCCAAATTATTCAGACAGTGCCAACGACCCAAGTAACAGAAGACTACTCATTGTCAAGTTGCAATAAATGTGACAAGGTGGACTCTGCAGAGTTATTTTGCATAGAAACATATCTAATGCTTCATCTTTCAATATTTTTAGTTAAGCTAGAGATGGATTTTCAAGAATTTCTAAGAGATTTCTGCAACACAAATTCCACTGAAATGAATGGGACTTTTTCTCCTAGTTGCTTTCCACTCTCCTCATTAAATCTAAGGTATTATTCTCACAATTTTTGTACCTCGATTACAAATGTCTGCAGCGTTTCCAAATGTACAATTAGACTTGGTAGCTTCCTACACTGCCCAAATATTAATACAATCTAGAAACTTGGAAAGATTAAGTCCAGCTGCAGCAGTTTCATGCCCTGCACACTAAGCTGCCCTCAAGCATTCGTCCATGGGGGAGGAATATGTCAATGCCTGTGAGAATGAAATCTCCCTGGTACAGGCAAGACACCTGGCTCATAAAAATACAGAGCATGATCACTGGAACTTCATTTCCATGAAGCTCACCCAGAACTGCTGAAAATTAGTGCAGGACATCTAATTGAAAAGATAAGCAAGGAAAAATCTTGGAATAAAGACTTTTTTACGTGAATACTATTATTCTGTTTCCATTGCAGCTTCTTTTCATAGCTGTGTTTCAGGCAATGACAAACCCTTTCACTTCAAAAACAATCAATGGGATGTTTGAAGTGGTATGGGGGGCAGAGGGATGTACATATACAATTTTTTTTTCTTATTTCCCTAGTCACCCACTTACCAGTGATTCCATGACACCCCATCTACACACTGGGCAGCATCTGAGTTTTAAGCTGCAGCACTGCATCCCTTCTAAGCTGGACTAGAATGCTCCTTACACTCAGGATTCTGTGCTAATGCCTGCTGCTGACACCAAGGCAATGCCCAATCAACTGCCTGAGCAAAGTGTTGACAGACCCTGGAGATGCTTCTCTGCCCCTGCCGTGATGGGAGGGCAGAAGGAGAAGGAACAGAGTCCATTAACAACTTGAGGGGGATGTCAAGGGATTAAATATTGTTCTGAGTTTGGTATGAGATGTGGAATGACTCACAGCTCCTGCTGATCCACTGGGAAGAGGGGAGTAGGCTGCAGAGGTAGATAGTGAGGAAGAGGCTGCAGAGGGAAGGTGAGCAAAGGATGCTGCAGAGAAAGAGCAGAATTTAGCCCAAACTTTGAGGTACAAACTCTGCTGGGAAGAAATATGTATGTCTCACACATCCTGAGGCCTTTCAAGGGTGCAATTTTCACTCTTGCAGTTGTCCCTGAGCCCAGCATCAGAGAAGGGATTGATCAGGGATATCAGTTTCTCTTGGTTTTCCCTTTGCTTGTTGCCAGTGGAAATATCCAGAGTGTGGAAGGGCAGCACCTGCACTGTAAGCAAAAGCAAAATCCATCTGTACAAAGCCACAATTTAGTTCCCTGTGACCAGCTGAAGCTTGATGTTCATCTCAAAAAAGGGATCTGGAAAGCCCCTCATCAGGACATTCTAAGGTCCAGGTGTGACAGTGAGCAGAACAACTTTCCTTACACATTTTATTACAGACAAATATCTGGTTCTTAGCCCTTCTCTGCCTCACAGACCCCTGCATCTTTTCATAGCTCATTTCACTAAAACATCTTTTTTTTTAGATAAGTCACAGTTCAGAAAACCCTTATGCAATTCTGAGCATTGTCAAGTTTGCTGAAATGAATCCAGCACATTACTCAAGCAGAGAAAAACACATCATTCCTGCGCAGTTCTAGTGAATGTCACAGAGAGTGTAACAAAAGAAATGTTTAATTACACTGCCACTAAGGCTTACTGAGACCCCCACCATCCTCCTCATCCCAGTACAATAGCAATAATCAAGCTAATCAGGAAGCTGGTGTTTATAAATCAATTAATACATCAATTAATGCACTGCTTAATGTGCTGCCTAGAGCAGCTATTACTGGCAGTACATGTCAGTTAATTGCTTCCTTCCTACTCCACTGGCTCAGTGGGAATCTGTTGGCAAAAGGCACCTCTTGTGTTCATTTTACTGATATTGAGGAAGATGCTGGACCCTTGCATCTGTGGGTTGTGGCATGTAACAACCTGGGTGCTTCTCTGTTCCACTGCCACAAGAAAACCCTTCCTCCCTGCCAGTCTACCAGAGGTAGAGGCTGAAACACATTGCTTCACAACAGAGAGTGTGTAATCAAGGACACTGCATCCCCTGCATCACACCCAGCCCCTTCTCCCCTTGATCCTGCAGCACCAAGGCCTGCAGAGGGACTGCACGAATCACAGAGCCAGCCTAGAAATTTGGTGCTGTAGGATGGATGTGACACATCAGCAGGGGCTCTACACCTTTCAAAAAGCGTTAAATGAGTATTTCGTGGAGTAGCTGTGAATAATTGCAACCTGTTTTGCCTCAACACAGCGGCACACCACGAGTCAGAAATTAGCTCCAGAGGTGTAGTCACAGAAGCCACGAGGAGTTTGATGTTACAGTGAGGTAAAGGTCCTCATGGACTCCTGCCCCGCTTCAGCCCTGGTGCTTTTCCCAAGGTTCACCTCCTTTAAAAGTCAATACATAAAACACAGACCTGCCAATAAGGAGCAAGCTTGATTGCTGCTGAAACTTGACAATATACCTTGGAAAAATCTGTGCCTGGCATAACACGTTGTCTTGCCTCTTTACCTCTGGTGCAGAGTACAACAATAATCTGTAGTTTCAAGCAGAATGGTAACGGGCTTTGCACAACACATTTTTCACACCACCATACACTTGATTCTTCAGCCTGAGTTAGGGGAACTGTCAGTACTTATTAAGTACAGCCTTGCATTAAAATGGCACATAAAGTGAATTACCCACCCAGATTACAGTTAAGGTTTTGGGATTTGGTTGCATCTTGGGCTTCAACTAGAATATTGGGAAAAAAAGGCAATTTCTCATTTTTGGATTTTGATAGGAGGAATTTTTGTTTGGATTTTTTTTTTTTTTTGAGGGTTTATGTTTGGTTTTGGGAGGTGTTTTTGTGGTTTTGTTTGTTTTGGTTCTATCTGTCCATGTAAACAGAGAAAGTAAACAGTCCTGGATAAAAATGGATTTCTTGAGTTCAAATCTCCATCTTCCTTTCATTTTTTTCCTCTTCTGCTTTCCCTCCCTGAAGTGTGAAAAAACCATCTTAACTTTCATTATTGCTTAAAAAAGGATAAATAAGAGATTTTTCTGTTATGAGAGGTTATTATAGACTAGCAATCAAGTTCTAATTCTACTTAGCTGCATAATTGTTGTAGTTAAATCACATTACTTTGAGCGTATGACATATCAATTCATTGGCTTTCTATACAATTAGACTGCAATAAATCAAAGTAATTGGCTGCCATATTACATGCAGACACTTATATGAGATCTCGTTATCCTCAATCTGCCACAAAAGGTTTTGTATCTTTGTGCATGCAGCAAATAAAATCATATGGAAATAATTTGTCAAATTGTAAATTCTGAGATACCTGAGGTTTTTGCACAAACCTTAAAAGAGTTTATGTCTTCAGAGGTAGCTATTCAATAAAACCCAGCAACTCAGAGACAAACATAAAACAGAGTAGCAATGATATATTAATACTGAATGTTCTCCACAGGAAACCAAAGAAAACACCTCAAAAAAAGAACCTCCAAACCAGCAAATGCAAAGCCTATAGTGAAGTAAAACAAATCAGACCAGAAACTGTTCAGATGGGGAGAAACTGGCTCCAGTCATCATCAGATAAGGTGCTAACTCTGAACATCTTTATTAAATAAGGCAACAAAGAAGATAAATACACACCACAATGTACC
>VWZP01007022.1:128478-245473 GCA_013396995.1 Dicaeum eximium
GATATTCTGGAGCTGTGAAATGGGTGGTAAATTTGAAATGGATGCTGCTTTTAAAGGCACTCTGTATTGACTGAACACTGCTTCAAGTGAAGGGAAAAGAGCTCTCAGAGCTGAGGGAGCTGAGTTAGTTCAGTGCTCGGTGACTTTGAAAAGTTCTCTCTGTAAGATGCAAACCCCAGCAGCTTTCAAACCTGCAGCACATTGATTACATAAACTTCCACTACCCACAGGACTGGGGTTTCAGAACTGGTGCTGTCTGCAGCAACACTCATGTTCTTAGCAAGATTCTGCCAAAGAATCCCTTTTTGTCTCTGGTTAGCCACATAAACACAAAACTGTTTGAAAACTCAGCAGCCTGTGCAGCCTCAGCACTGCAAACAGGGGAAATAGTTCAAAACTGAAGGATCTTGCCATCCCCCAGGCCAAAATGAAGGCATACAGTCATGGTTTGAGGCATGATAGCTGGCTTCAGATTGTAATATGAGAAATTAGCTATAGAGCCCCAACATCCACTCCCTAAAGGGATGAACCCCCTCTCCAGGATTTGTTTTTTTCCCCAGCTGCAAAAAACACAAGGTTGTTTTTAATCTAAAATAAAACTTTTACACTGGAATGGACTGTTTTGTGTCATGTAGTTTACTTTGCTGTTTCAAAGGGATTTAAAAATGGAAAAAGAAAAAGAAGCCATCCTTTTGGATGACATTGAAACAATATAAAAACATCCCTCTGTAGAAAGAAGTCATAGCTATGCACACATGCACTGCTTAAAGATAGAGATGCAGAGTCTCAGGAATTTTACTACCTGCTCTACAGTACTGCTAATTCAGTTGAAGTATATATGAAGAAAAAACATTACATAGACACTTTCCTTAGATTTCTTGACCCTCTGACCATGTTTAAAAGGAGTTCACTGCTCTTAAGTCAATGATTCAGCACAGAAGCACTTCTGGAGCACAACAGCATACACAACCAGAAACCTCCTGCTCCTCTGTGAACTTTTCCTTAATGGACTTCATGGAATAGAATTTGCCAAGTCTGGACATGTCACTGATACTCAAATACACCAAAGATTTATAGGCAGAGATTCTGGCATGATTCACTGTTTGCATCTGAGCTAAGATATAGAAGGCACATTTCTGGACAGGAATGTGGAATAGTGCTAGCAGGGTAGTGCTGAAGGAGAGCAAACAGAGGAGAAAAGCAATTTCTATATACAATTTTTAGGATGAGAAGCTGGAAAAGGACAGGAACAAAAAAAAAAAAAAAAAAGACAAGGAGAAAGAAAACTAGATCCAGCAAATGGTGAAAGAGGCAACAATAATAAAGGCTAAGGAAAGAATGGAAAGAAACAAAGAATTGCCACATGTAGCATGACTGTGGGCACCTCTTAGTACATCTGCCAGGAAGAGAAATGAAGGGAACAGCAGCTTACATTTTGCCACTCTGGGGTTAAAATTGACACCTTATGCAAAGAAGGAATTATTCATGCAGATTTTGGTCTTAAGAATACTAGTGAATGCTCATAATTTTATAACTAAAAAAGAAGCAAGAGATAAGGTATGCAGTAAAAAAAGCAGACATTTCTGTGCCCCACTTAGAAAGCCTCTCAGTGCTGAGGACAAAGAGAAGAGACCACCAAATTGAAAATGGATGTGCCAGTTCCATACAGGAAAGGTTTTCAGAGTCATGGACCATTACAGTGTCTCCTATGAAGAGGAGCTGAGGTTACACTTTCTTATCAAGAAGAAAAGGTACTACTCTCCTCACTGAACTAATACATCATTTCAGAACAGCTCCAGATCTTGCACCAAATCTACCACATTCTTCTTACCAAGCAGCTCCAAATCCATCACAAGTTACCACTGAAATGTGAAACCCTGAGAGAAGTTTGTTGCTAGAACCCAGAAGACAGAAAAGGAGAAGAGAGACAAACTGAACTTCCCATTCATAAGAACCAGCCAACATGTTTCTATAAATGACTAATCAGATATGAGTGAAAAAATACGTCTTCTGGTAAAATGGATCAAGATAATCCTACATGTTAGGAGATTGTAATATTGCAAGGGAAAATAAAACCCACCAACCCATCAAACAAAACAAAACAGAACAACAACAACATGTATTAACACTATGCAGAAGGCCCACGGGGAGCTAAAACCACTTTTATTAATACAGATTGTTCAGTATTTAGTGATTTAAGCTTGTAAAGCACTTCATAAAAGGTAAGAATAGATGACTGGTTGCTCTCCCTATGACATTACTCTTTTCTCCATCACTGCATAGCTTTGCCAAATCATTGACTGTACAAAATGAGGTATTTTTTTCTCCCACTCTCTCCTCTTTCACAGGTAATTATATAGACATGGTCTTCAAAAGTAACATCACCATGTCCTATGAAATGTCTATTTAACGTGTTTAAATCCCTAAACACTCACTACTACAGTTGCCACTGAAAAAAAATCTATTTTTTTTCCTAGTAATTCTTATTACTTTTAATTCTCTAAGTGTTTCTTCCTATGGAGAAAGATAAAAATGAGAACTCTCTCTGTACTTTTTATTATCTGCTGTTGTGAGAAGTGCTGTGAAGATGTAAATTAAAGCCTTTGTAATGCCTCCTGTCCCTGACCAAGGTCATTAACCCAGCAGAACACACATTATCTTTGTGTCTCAGAACTCTATTTTGTGAAGTTTAAACTAAAACCCTTAAAAGATCCTTGAACAGGGCTGCCTTTGACATCTTAATGCAATCTCTAATGTTAAGCCTCCTAGCTGATTTCTTATGTAATAAGTGCAAGATTTTTATGCAATTCCAAGCTTGTTTCCTACAATATATAAATGACAGCACACCTCAAGTGCTATGTCTGCTCTGTGTAAGCCACAAAGTGTTTTTCAAGTAATCATGGAATCTAAAGTGGGTTGCTTACCATGACTGAGTAATGTATTCCAGAGATAGAAGTGTTTTTGTATATATAACATTATTATTTTCCCTTTGATCTCAGCTATCACATTCAGAGCTATCCTAATCTTGGAGTTTTATAGCTCCTCTTGAAAGTTTACCAAACAAAGCTTTCATGAAACATACACATATTCTTGGGTATACCACATATTCTGATTTCTTCCTTTTGGTAATCATGAGCCTCCTCCTCTCCATGATGTTTTTAATCAAAGGTCCCAGCTCTTAACTGTGCATCAGATAGCTCATTTTAAAAACTGTCACTGTCTCCTTACACTACTGTGAATTTTGGAGTTTATTTAAGGTAATTAGGCAATAAGAATAGAAAAAAAAAGCATCCTCAAAAATATTACACATATGGCAATAAACTACGTGCCTCTATAGAAAACAAGATATTTGCAACAGTTTCAAAATTAAATCGGCTCCAGCAAAAACAGAATAATTGTTTTTAGTGATCAAAGCCAATGTCAGAAACATGGTAAATTCAGAGTGGCAGAATCCACATTTCAAACTTTTCTCTCTACTTCTTTTTTTTAATGATAATGTTGATTGACATCCTCCCCAGAGGGGCAGACTTCTAAAGACTGATAATATCACAAGCAGCTGAGCAGATTCTTTCACTAACTATTTGAAATTGCTGGGTATTGTAAGGTATTCCTCTGCTAGTGCTGACAGTAATGAATACCTAGTTTTGCACAGCTTCAACCACATGGGGGAATCACATTTTTCTGTCTTCAATTTTCAGCTGGTAATCTCATACACCAGCGTATTTAATACCCTCCTGATTTACAACAGAACACCCACTAATATCTTCTCAAGCACACATTTTCAAATCCTTGCACTTGAGGACTTCACAGGTGGGGGGTAAATTGCAAGGATTTGCCTTCTAAAGGTTTATCAGAAGTGCTGTTACCCCCTACCTGTGTGTCTCTCTGTCCCTGCCATATTATAGACCCAGAATTAGAGGATCCACCATAAATCTTAATTTCCTGGGCTTCCCCATGGGAGCAGATCTTGCATCTGGAATTGAACACACAGCTCCCTGCAAGAAATGAGCATCTTTTCCTTCCTACCACCCCCCTCCCTGTGTGTGTGTGTGTGTGGTCCCCAGAGAAACAAAACAAAGCTCACAATATCAAGGTGTTTATCCACTCTCCCCTATTCACTGCTGTTACCAATGAGCTGCCAGTCCAGGGCTGGTGACTTTCAGTGATGTAAATATTATTCCATAATGTCCCCAGAACTTTAGGCATTCTTTTGTCACAAAGAACTGTGATGATGGGCTCTAGGATCTAGGTGACACTTTCAACTCCTGTCAAATCACCTTCAAAGAAGTCGTGGGGTTTTATCCATTTCTCCAGATCTGTTTTGACAGCACTAATGGCTGATAGTTGCTCTAACTATCCAGATAACATGTCATAACTTTGTTAGAACATCTGTTATTAATTTACATTGCTAAACAGCCAGCAGGAGCTGCTTTGTTTGTTTTCCAGCAGTTCTTGCTGTGTGGATGCTTCGGAGAAATGATGCAAACACTGCTCACCTGATGCATATTTAGGCCCTTTCCAGTGACTGAGCTGAGAGTGTGTAAAGCATCTAATAGGAGAGGACAGCTCTGCTTCTTTAATTGCAGTCAACACATGAACCACACTATCTGTGGAAGCAGATGGGTTCTGACAATACTTGTTTCAAATCTTGCTGAAATGCCACGCTAGTCAACACGAGTGAGGTTGTGATTATTCAGCTATCAGAACAATCTGACTTGTTCAGCTCTCTCTTTTGCAGGACAAAGTCCTGGTCTGATGTTAGCTGTGTTTGAAATAATTTTTTATTGTTACTCAAGACACCGTGGCCCTAGAAGTTATGAAAGATGCATCAGAAGCTTCTGATGTGCTTTTGGCCTTTGATTTCTACCCAAGCTTATAAAAACATTTGCAAATGGTCCCTCTTGGGAGTGCAACACTCAGACTGAATTTTATATAGAAGCATCTAAATGTTTTCTTTCCACAACTGAACAGAGAAGAAAACACAACCAAAGGTTTGTCTTCTTTGTGATAAACTTCACAGTTCAGCCCTAAGTTCTGGTACCCTGCTGTCCAAACTGAACGCAAATCAATTCAATTCTAGGTTCTTGAAGTCAACCAACCAGTTTCCACCAAAACAAAACTGAGTTGCTTCAAATATTTAACTCCAGAGACAGTTACTAACATTTTTTTGTGAATAAGACTATGCTGCTTTGGTTCTCCTCACCATATGAAGTCCTCCAATACTATATCACAGTATCCACTGCATCCTAAAATCTTCCTTTCCTGCTGTGTTTCAAAGCATGCAGTCAAGACTTTTGGCTCTCACGCTAGGAAAAAACCAAACAAACTTCATTTATAGTCTTTAGCAATATTTCAGACATTTTGAATCAGACAAGAAGCCACTCACATACAAACAACCTTGTTTAAGGTGCAGCTGTGGGACCCAGGTCTGGATCAACTTCTAAGTAGTGCTGAGACACTTGCCTTCCAGAACAATTCCACTTTTTTCTTTTCAGAGCCATCATTACTGCACTGCTGGCTTCTGAACTCATGTTGCCATAGCAAACACTGTGCATTGTCTCGTTGTTATTATTTATGCTTTGAAGGCTTCTGTAGGCAATTATTTCAAAACAGAGGTATTTGCATTCTTGAGACTGAAACGATGCTGTGGAGCTTGGAATTCATAACCCAGCGTGTGCCAGCTAAATAACTTGCATTTGACCACTGCAGGGCTATGCAGCTTGCCTGGGATGTTGTTGTTGGCAAGAAACTGGAGGGTCATTTCTAGATGAGAGAGATGATGGCTGCTGGGGCCTCAGAGGCCACTTCTGACAAAGAACAAGGCAGGAGCTTTTGTCCTTTCTGAGTGACAGCAGGAAACCTCGGGATACGGAACTTATTTAGCAAAAATAACTAAAACACGAAACAAAGGTATCCACTTCAGCCTGTGCACAAGTCAACCCTCCATAACTCAGCAAGAGTCAATGAATTTAACAGGAGGTTATGTACCTAATCAAGTGCATTATCATCTGCTGAATAAACTGTGAACAGTGAAAAGTTTACCTGAAGCTCGTAAAGCTGCACAGATTTTAATGGCAGCAAGCAAAAGTGGAAAAGGAGGATGTGCTTTAGGCTTCCCTAACTTTCTAACTTGTACTGTCTAGAAAATGACCAAATTGCATAGTAGGGAGCCTCAGGATCTGCCAATTATTTGTAACAAAACCATGGAAATGTCTAAACCTTGAGTATTTTCACCTCTCCCCTAGATAGCTCTAATACTAATAATTCTTCCAGTTACTCAATATATACTGTATGTACCACAGAACAAACAAAGTGATCTCCACACATGAATGAGGGCATAAACCTCACCTGTGTTTTGTTCCTGAAAATATTTGTGCCGTATTGAGCAGGAAAAAAAACTTGCATCATACCACTTATGCGCTACTTTCCAGAGCCAGGCAGTACCTTAGAGATGAACACAAGATTGAAAAGCAACATTTTTTCCCTAATTCAGTAGTTTTGAAGGGGGTGTGACATTGACATCAGATTTAAATGCCACCAGTAAATTCTCCAAGAAGTAAAAATGAAATCCTATCAGCCCAAGTTTACACCATTCACCACAGTAAAATCCTTTAGGTGCCCTTCATTCTTTTTTGGTTTCTTTCCAAATTTTACCAGGGTGCCTTTTATACATAAATTGAAGTGAAAACCCTATTTTTCATGACTGGATGTGGTTTAGGAGATATTGCAACATTAAAGAACATCTTACATTTCATCTTAAGTTGTTCAGCTGATCCTGGCTATTTCTGGAGGGAAATTTGTTACACAGCTTTGCAAGTGACCCATAAGCATTTGTGTGTCTGTGAGGACATGACATGGTCAAATAAAATTGCACTGGCAGCTACAAGTTAGATTATTTTAATAAAGATGAAACTAAGGACCTCTCCCAGGCTTTTTGTTTTGCCTTAGAATGGATATATAAATGCCTGGGAGTGGTCCTTAGTTTCATCTTTATCAAAATAATCTAAATGCTTGAAGAATTCTTGTGGGGGACAAAAAAAAAGCTGCCACTTATAATCACTTATCAGATTTCTGCACAACTGAGAGTTAGAATTATTTTGTTATTGTATACAATTTCTTGTTAATATTGTAATTTTAAATAAAGATACCCTTGCAGTACAAGCACAGTTGCTGGGATTTTTCAAGTCCTGGAAAGGCTTTGACGGCACTGTGATTACTTGAGTAGCCATAGAAAAATGGGCAAATTGAAGGCTGGTAGGCAACAGGAATAATCAAAGATGAACAAAATAAATAACTCCTTAGCACTGACAGATTATTTGTTGGCAAAAGAGAAAGCAAGGATATGGGGGGAAAATACAATTTTAATAGAAGGTTAGTTGGGTGCACTGTAGCAAGGAATTTGAGTGCAATGCAAAATTGCATATTGTTTCACTTGGCTTCCACATGCTTTCCTGCCATGCTAATGAGGAAAATGTCTTTAGAAGATCAACAAAGAAATATGAGTTTGTACCAGAGAATTAGATTTGGACACAAGGTCATAAAATTTAGGTCACACAGTCCAGTGCACAGAGCAGTGCTGATAAATTCTGACAGAGGTGGTAATCAGTTAGGATGAAAGGAAAATAAAGAATTAAGGAAAACAACAGTTTTCACACCGCTGTAGTGCACTAAACAATTTCTACACTCAGATGAAATACAAATAGCTTGAAAGAAAAGGCAACCTGTAGTGTGATAGCCATTTAGCCAAATGCTCTGAAAGCTGAAGGGCAATGTTCAAATCCTTTCTGTTTTAATAAATGACACTGGTATGAAACCTAGGACAAAGAACATAATCAGATGAGACCCATATAGCTTAAAAGAAGTAGCTCAGATATAAATCAAGTCACTATGTTGCAGACTGTAGAGTTTTCAGAATTTAGAGGGTGCTATTTTCCAGTATCATGCCAATAAGACTGCCAATTGCCAGAAAATACATCTGAATTAAAATCCTGGGTAGAATCTAATACAATCCATGTCCTTCTAATATTTTCCTTCCTTGTATGAGTCTTCCTCTGTCTCCTAGTCTTACAGCCTGGGCCATGCAAATTTAAACACAATGTATGTTAGGAATATGATACAGCATTGGCTAAAGTAGATGAAATTCTTTTATATAACAAGGATTCTGTGAAAGAACAGGGCCTCAACCAAAACAAATATTAAAACCACATAATTTTCAGAATGAAATAACTACCTATTCAAGTAATTATGGTCTTTTAAGGTAATTCTTGCTAAAAATCCTTAAGATTTATTGTTTCATGTTAACAAAAAAGGTTTCAGTGTGAAACTGCCTTTTTTTTTCTTTTTAAAGTCACCTAATGTAAGAAACTGTTGAGCACTCACCATTGGCCTGTTGGCAGTGCACAGAAGCAGAGAGGCTGTGCTGAAGGCAGAAGAGCTGCATATTTGTCAAATCCTGAAGTGATGTGATCAGAATACTCAGCATTTTGATAGGGCTTAGTAAGACAAACAACAAATGCCCTCAGTCTGAGACCAGGAGCTTGCTCACTTTAGAACTGGAATAAAACATTGCCTCAGTTCTCCTCCTTGCCAAAACAAGTTGAATTGGCAGGTTGTATTAAATGTCTCTTTGAAATTCCTTTTTCCCTAAAAAGATCAATCAACTTTTATTTAATAGGCTTGGATGGAATTACTTACTACTTCCAGGATCTAATTTGTTTATACAAAATAGTAGATTATTTCAAAGTCAACACCATTCAGTGTCTAACTGTATTTTCATCAATATCTAAGTCCCCCAGGGGTTGAATAGCTCCTATAGTCTTTACCAATCCTTCACAATCCTTTGGGAACCTTTTTCAAAAACCTATTACAAATGCTGCACTCAGAGGAAATACTCTGCCTAGTTTGTTTTTGATTTTATTTCACTGTGACCCTTCCAATTTCCACTTGAGGTTGGTATCTTCTCTGAATGCCCAGGGGTCTCTTACTGTGCCAATAACTAAGATAGTCAGTTTGTCTTATATGTACCCATATAAATTCTACCAGAACCATAAAATCCTCTTCCCCCAGACATCCACACATTCCACTGTCTCTTCCTCTCACAAAACTATAGCTTCCAGTATTCCCAGAATGGACAGGCCTTTTTGTCCCAATAATTTGGTGAACACACCCATAATTAAACCCATAATAAAATTTTAAAAAATTATTGTCCCTATGTAAAGACACCCTGAATTTAGTTAAATATAGGACATTCCCTGAGCCTGGTAACTGGGAAACAAAAGGCCAAAAGTTTAAAGGTGTGTTGTGTCAGGCAGTCAGCACTGGCCATAGATACAGCCAGACTGCTGCTTTATTCTGCCTTGCTTCTTGCTGAGGGAGTAATTTCTGACAGCAGCAGTGCTGTGACTCACTGCAGAAGGTGCTATTTACCATAACTATGTGTAGAAGACTGAGGACCCAGTTTGAATAAAAAGTCTGATTTGCATCTTTAATGTATGATAGTTTATATTTTAAGTTATTAATGAGTATGCTGATCTGAAGAAAGAAATTGGCTAAATATTTAATGCTAAACAAGCTTTGGTTAAACAAACTGGAACAGAAGAAATTTCTGAAGTTGCAATCGCAGCATTTTCAAGCCATGAGTTTATCAATATTCAAATACTTATAAGAGATGTTTGGGAATCTAAAGCCACATAATGATCTTACATTTTTATGACACCTTTAAATCAAAAGGATGTCAAAGTGTTTAACAAACTGCAGGCAAGGATCATTTCACCTACAATTAAAACACAAACATGGCTGCAATGAGCTTTGGAAATGGTTTAGCAGCACAGGGGATCACTGCACAACAGTACAGGAGAAGAATAAAGCTGCTGCAACTTCAGAGACTCAGCATCAGTAGGGATTTAATCCTCAAGGTTTATGAATTCATATCAGCATGTCTGCAAAGTTAGGTCCCCACACAATTAAAGAAAATAAAATCCATAATAAATTAAGCAGATTGAAAACAACTAATCAAATACACAGAATATTGTGGCTAGCCTATGAGTCTATTTTGAGAAGCAGGACGAGACTGAGCTCAATATTTTTTTATTGAAATACAGGTTTTTCTCTCTGCTGAGAGACAGCATCTTGGATAACAGACATATTCTATGTTTCTGGTCATCATGTAAAGTAAATAATAATCCCCAAAACAATTAGGCTCATCAATTATCAACAGCTGGTTTCTCAACCTCTTTTCCCCAAAAAAAAAACCAAAAAACAAAAACCAACCAAACAAACAAAAAAACCCACAAACACAGAAACCCAACAAAAAAATCGGTTTTTTAGCTCACAAGTCTTGATGGAACAATGTCCCTTGGATAACAGTGCATGAAATAGTGCATTGCTCAGGGGCCCTCTAGCCCTGAAGTGCTGGAGCACAGTCCTGACAGTCAGCTGGGAAAACAGGGACAGAAAGGGCATAGCCAGGATGAATATTCACAAACCCTGTCTCAGAATGAATTCTGCTGGATTTGGTTCAGTGTCTAACTTGGTTTGTCCTTTTGCTGTTTGAGGTATTTTTGATCTTCCCTGATTAGCACTACAGCTCTGTCTTTAAGGCTGTGTGGATTCCTGTTTGAAACCACAAAAAACAAACCAACAGCAGCAATGAAGTAAAAGCACCCACTTCTTCAACCCTTGCCTCAGGGAACCCTGATGGGAAAATAAGAAAAAGGCAGTCCATCATCACACACCCCCAATTCAGTTTTCATTTTGGTCAGCCTATTTTTAACCTCATTGAAAATAGGTTCAAGCAGAGCTATCCCTGCTTCTGAGCACTGCAATCGGATCAGTTCCTACCTTTTACTCAATGATGCTCAATTTGGGAAATTCTGGAGCATTCCCCTGGGCACAGAGCACACCCTCAAACAGACTTCTGAGAGAGACCAGTCCTCAGTTGTAATGTCAGGTTACTGTTTTCTTAATATCTTTCCCTAGAATCCTCAATCTTTCACTCTGTGGTGTATCCTGTGTCCCCATGCTCCTGTCTCAGCCCAGCTACCCAAGTGCTGCATTCCCAGAAGAGCTAGGTTGGTGAAAAATCAGTCTCTTCAGGCTGAATTTCCCATGTGAGTTCTCTAAACATGCCAATTCTGCATTAAAAAAAGCAGCCCAACAGAAATCTGTCCATCTGCATATAGACCCTGCCTGGTTTTCAGCTCCAGCCAGTAAAATGCAGGTAAACAAGGATGTTCCACACTAAAGTTTCGTAAAGCTGACTGTGGTAGAGAATAGGAATTGCTCAGGCACTGTAGCAATCATATAGAAGCATATAGGTATATAGAGAGAGAACTACAGGGTTGTTCTTCCTAACTGTTCACCTTCCTATTCCAACTGGTAAGGCCCAGAAAGTATAATCCATGAGAAAGGCAGAGAAAGTGGCTACAAAACTGGAAACAGGCAGCCCCCATCCTTCCCTTGGGTTTGTGATTTTATAATTGGCACTCTGGGCAGCCACCTGAAGATGAGTCAGTGCTGTTCCTTAAACATGACCTCGTGGGAAGCCAGACTGAAGCATCCTGATGCAGTTTACAATTCAGGCAAGTTAGATAAGAGTGAATCAGCCTTTTACTCTGCCCTGCTGGGAAAGAATAAAACAAAAAAAAAAACCAACCTACCGAACAGTCAAAATGGAAAATTCCTTTCCAACCGCACACATGACTTCATTTTTGGCCTTTCTACAAGAAAGAAGGGCCACATTTAAGTGCATAATTCCATGTGTTGTTTCCAGGTGGCAAAGACCAGGTCCTTCCTTGTGTGGAGCTTTCTCAAATGTGTGTGTGTGTGCAGTCACATGTGCAGAAATGAACATTTCAGGCTGTTGGAGTGGCATTCATTATTAAAACTCTCAAAGGAGACAAGTAAATTAAAGAGTCCACTTAGCCAGCCACCACTGGAATTTCACTGGAGGGCTTCTTTTTCATGAAATTAAGGCCTCTGATGCTGATAGATATTGGCTGGATTGTTTGTAGGATTTTTACAGCTTTTAATTAGCCTGGTTGCTTTATAAGAACTATTTTATATCAATTATCTTCAATTCTGTAGATTGCATATTAGAATTAAAAATTAATAAGTAAAGAAATCAGACCTGAAAAGACCAACATATTTCCAATTGTTATCTCAATAGATTTCTGGCTGTAGTTTTGAAAATCATTACCTAACATAACAGGCTGATCACAAACAGGTCCTCTTCTCCCAGCTGAAAGTGTGTGACTTCAAAAAGTGCTTACTGCTGTTGGAACTTGATCTTTCAGCAACATTTTTTCACCATGTCAGTGATATGGTACAATTAGTTCCTCATCAAAAAGAAATACGGCATCTCACACTTCCAATTTTGCTCTTGCAGGGGTTTGATTTAACATCCTGAATACCTAAACACTGCCAGGCAGCTGGGAGGGAATAGGATGCATTGAGATCTATCCTTTTTATTAAAAGCATATTATACCTTAAGGGAAGCATGTTTTTCTATAGGGACTGCTCCAGAATTTAATTACAGCAGACTATCCTCTCATTTCATGAGATTCATCGGAGCTCAGGAAACACACCATGATTTGTATCAGCATATCCTGCCCTGTCAGAGTGGAATGGCTATGCTCTGCTCAGAAAAATAGTATGGTTGGCAAAAATTCTCTGGACAAACTGCAGAAATGACAGTACACTGTTGCCTCCACAAGGGAACATACATCATCCCACTAACAAACTATTACCCACTAGAAACGTCTCAGAAACATGTGCTGGCTGAGGGAATACAGCACCTCACTATATCTTTTATTTTTTCCCCTATACAAGTCAGGCAACAGCTCTAAATTTCTAAAGTGGTGTTTAATTTTTTTTTATCTGGTGGATTATATTTTACAGAAACACTGAAGACACCCTCAGGAGAAAAATCTCTGCATTTTGTATATTCAATATGTTTCTTGCTTTTAAATTTCTTTAAACCTTTTAGTTGCATAACACAATATTCTCATTTTCACACACACATGCACAAAGAGGTTTTAAATACTGCTGGATAAACCAACACTTAGGAAATAAAACTACTCAGCCCTCAGCTAAGGACAGAAAATAGACAATTTAATCTCAGAAGTACAGCGAAAGCTGGATCAAAGTGCAGATGCAGAAAATGTGCAAATGTGCTTCTACTCATTGTGGCATCCCCATATTACGAAAGGGAACAAACTACATGCTTATGTAAGTCTCAAGTCCATTAAGTAGAGCAAGGAAAAAGAGACTGGCTGAGAGTGGAAAGAAAGATTTTGTTAGTGAAATGCTATTTTGAACACTTGCTAACTAAAAAAAAAAAAAAAAAAAAAANTTCTTTTACTGCTGGGCAACACTTTCACTAAGACAGCAAAAGGTTCCAGAAATGTAAATTGGGGGAACTCAAGCAAGACTGACAATCTTGGAAACCTGGTTGTCTCATGGAGTCCTGTTCCTTTTGATTGGTTTTGTTTTTATTCCTCCAAGTATCCCTCAGTGCCAGCATTATCAGAATGTATGAATATATGTCAGCTATCTTCTTTTCTCTTAAAAAAGTTTCCAGCCTACACATTTTTGAGAACAGGAAAAAACCACAATTATCATGCAAACTAACAACACAGAAATAAAGAGCAAATAGAAAAACAAAAAACCAAAACACCCTCAAAGTATTATTTTTAAGGTATCACTCATGCTTTATCCTCCAGATTTGTTAATGCTTGGGGTGTGTAAAATTGCTCATTTATTATCTGCCTTGTCCTATTGTCATCTGTTTTTACTGTCAAGTCTTCATCTGGTAGTTGAGTGCCAAGGAAGGATCAGATGTCCTTGTTCAAGCACATCACAGCTGACAGATGCTGCTGTCTTCCCAGCAAGGGTACACAAGGAGATGCTCTCCCACCCTGGCTTTCCCCAAACCATGCAGCAGAGGAAGGACTTCCTCTGCAGGTCTTCCTTCTCCATCCCGAGCACCTCAGGCAGCATTTTAAGGAGGAACCAAAAGGAAGAAGGGTAAAGTGAGCTCCTCAAAAGCTGGCCTTCTGAAAGAAGAGAGGATGCAGGAGGTTCCTTTATGGCTAGTGTGGGCATGGACAGTAAACAAGTGCAGAAAATCCACAGTGGGCTGAGAGAAAACTCTGCTTATCCATTCCCCTGGGACTATGGAGAATGCACGAAGGGCAGAAACAATCCCAGTGTCCTCTGGCAATGGATGGAGGAATTATCACTCAGAATTGCCAGGCTCAGAGGTTGTGACATCCCTGACTTGGACAATGCATCAGGTTGACATTACTTTCACCCATGTTTACTTTCCCCAAAGGACATAGATAATGCCCAAAGGCAATCTGACACGCTTTTAAAGGGATCCTCAAGAAGAAGAGCAATTCCTGCTAAGAAGCTCCCATGATTTCCTTCCATGCAGTAATAGCACCACTTCTCTGTATTTTTCCATGAGGGCTATCTGATCTGGAATTAGGTCTCCAAACAGTTAAACTGACAGAGGAATAAATGATGGTGAAATTGCACACACAAAGAAAGGGAAGCCTTGTATCTGAGCAGCTGTGCTGGCAGCATAGGTGTTGAGCCACAGGCTACTCTCAGCGAGGCCTGTGACATGGGATTTGTCTGGGCAAAGACCATGAAATGATTTATAATTTAAACTTGCATTATTAAAAAGCGGCTCTAGATGGTTGTGTCTGTCAGTCGTCCTCTTGATTTTACAAGGTACTGGCCTAGTTGGAGGCCAAGTTATTAAAAAATAATCTTCTTTGTTGTTGTAGTTATTGAACTGATGCTATCAAAAGGACTCTATGATTTATAGCATGTGTCTCTAGGGAGGCTTTAGTCCATTTTTTTTTTTTCTCTCCTCTTGATATACGTTTAAATTTGCCACTCAGTAAGATTCCATTTCTCTCTTTCCCTGGGTGAGTGCAGATTCTTGGGCTACTCTACTATTCACCCTACCCTCAAGCAAAGATGAGTTTAGGCTGTGGTAGATCTTTCTTTCCTGTTTGGAATTTTCCAAGATCATTCTCACCATCAGCACTCTGGCCACAACGCTTTAACCTGGAAACACTTATATAAAAAACCCATGGCTGGTTACACAACATTCTGTGCTTTCTGAAGCTCTAGAAGCAATATTTGAATGGTCCTGGAAGTTATTGAGCCTTGTTCCCCTTTGCCACTTACTGTGGGAAGGTCACACACAGCTGGCACTGACTGCTGCAGGGTCTGCACCTGGAAACAGAATGACAAATCCTACTGGAGCTGGAAAAGTTTATTGGTCAGAGTGCTTGTTATAGCCCCTTGGGTTTTGGGATCCTAATTAATACCTTTGCATGGTACCAGCCAACATGATGGCTTTTTAAACCTTGCTCAGGATGTGCAGTGCAAGGCTGCTGAGGTGTCCAAAGCACCTCAAACACACATTCTGTACATCCTCAGCCTAGACACAGAAGGAACTCAACCTTTTACAACCAAACCTCAGTCTGCACTTGGGAGCACAGCAGGACTTTAAGTCAGATCAGGACCTAAAACACCTGCAGCTTCAGCCCTTGCAGACCTCCACTTTGCTCAACACACGCCAAGTAGAAAGGCACTGGATATACACTTTAAAAAAAACTAAACAAAAAGTACTGAACTTTCCAGGAGTGTTGCATTTTGAGGAGGAGAGGAACACGTGCAGAAACTCAGAGAGAGTTGTTGTCTCACACAGACACAGGCAGATAAGAGTTAGGGGCCTCCTGAGCTCCTTTGGGCACAGTGAAGAGGCTGCCCAGAGAACTGGTGATTATCAGCATTTTACGCTGCAAAAGGCAGCCCCTCCTGGCTCCTGATGAGTTCCTGAACCTGGGGAGCTGTTGCCTTTCCTGATAAAACCTGGCATCTGCTCCTGAGGTTCTTATTAAACTGGTAATGATGCCCTCTCCCCTTCCCCCTGCCTGGAAGCACAGATATTTGGCAATGGAATACACCCTGATACAGGTCTACATGGACATGGAATATTCACTCTCAGTGCAGAGAAGCATTTACTTCCAGGCAGTGGCTCCTCTGATCCAGTTTCTGTCACTTGGAATGAGTCAAATAACTTCTTACACTGACATTTCTCTCCCCTGATAAGTGGGGTCTAGAAAACTAGCACAGATCTGGATACTGTAGAAATATGCAATTTGATGAGGTGAAACCCTAATCCCCTCAAGCTTCCTGCATAAGGCATTAGAAAAAGTCATGCATCTTAAAAGAGTTTCTAAGTTAGGCTCATACACTGCCAAGCACAGTTAAATATTTCTATGGGAGGAAATAATCCAAGCCAAAGGGGAAAAAAAAAAAGTGAAAATAATCTTTTTGTAAGGAAAACAGAAAAAGGTGTTACAGAAAGAAGTGTTACAAAAATAAAAAATACTGCAAAACTAACAGAGCACTGTTAGTGCTGAGCCTCAGGAAGTTCCTCAGAAAACATTTTTCAAAGAATTCTTGTGCCTTTGCCCTAGCCCCATGTCTCTTAAAATGTTACTGACTTAAAGACAAGCCCAAGATATCAGCATACAAAGAAATCTCAGCAGCTCTTGACGCATCAACAATTAACCCTGTAAACTACTGGATTCAGAATTTCAAGATCAATTATCTTGACTAGAAATAACTGACTCATCCTGAAGATTTGTTTTTTAATCTATTTTACAGTACTTGGAAATGCAGTGACACTATGTGAAGCGGGGACCAAAACTTTTATCTCTTTTCTATCATGGAATGCCTAACAAATCGGCTGTACATGTCATTCTCTTTTTCTGTGTGGTCTAAGAAAGCTTACAGTGTTTTCTGAAAATTGGAACAGCCTCACCATGAAGAGCATAGTGTGATTTTTTTCTCCCCAGAACAGCCTGTAATTGACTCTCCTCAAGGAGATGGGAAATACGGAATTGAATTTGTTCAGGCTGAAACAGAATTGAAATTCTTCTACAAAGAGGAAAAAGCTTGGAAAGAGGTTTCTTAGCTTTCTTTGCTTGTGTACCACTGGCTGCAGCATGTTACACCATCGCTGGAAGTGCTCACCCCCAGCTCTGTGTAGATGTGCAAAAAGGCAAAGAGGAGAGCTTTTTCCTACCTCACTTTACACTTCCTGCCAGGATGTTCCCTCTGCATCCTATTACACCCCAGCTCACAAGCTTGGTGTGGCCCCAAGCTCACACCACCTCCTGCAGCTCAATCTGATTCCATCCTCCTGAGAAAGATCCCAGAAGCTGGACTTCCATGATCCCATGGGGTCCCTTCCAACTCAGGACATTCCATGATTCTGTGATTGTGAGCCATCATTGGAGAAGCCATGGAGTGAGGTGATGCTGCAGCCCAGAGCAGGAGGTAACCAGAAAACGAGAAAAGCGCCACACAGAGCTGCTGCCAGGGGCAGCCTTCCCTCCATAACACAGAGGAGGGACTGGACAACGTGCCTAAGCAACAGGGATATTTCAGGCACAAGGGAAGTTTCTGCATCCAGGCAGGTGCTTCCTCAGTCCCCGACCCAGCACACACAAAAACAAACTTCTCGATAATGCCCACAACTCTGAAAAGACAGAATATTACAGTAAAGGTGGGAGGCTGAGAATGAAAACCCCACAAAAATGAGGTATTGGCTTCATCAGTGAGAATCAACCCTCTTATCTGCTCAGTTAAATGAGCCCTGAGAGCTTCAGTCTGTGGGGGTGGGTAAGGACCCACAGGAGGACAGCGAGGGGCTGGCGAGGGTGGGAAGGTGAACGCCGCTGTCCTCCTGCTGTGCTTTCTTCCACCCCTCTCAAACTCGAGGGAATGTTTCCATTTCTGTGTGCCTACAGAAGTTCCTGGAGGAAGAGAGCCAGACTGCTCCTCAGCAGGAACTGTCTTTAACAAAGGGAGATCTCTTTACAATGCTTTTGCTTCAGGGTTATTTTAATATAGAAGCTGATTTGGTTAAAAAGCCTCAATATACTAGGAGCGTGCCAAAGGGCCCAAGAAAGATTTTTTTGTCTCTTTGATTCATCTAAAATCTTTTAAGCCTGCTTTTTTATTTCAACCTATGTTTTAGATACCAATGTCTGTATCTGAGCTATTAATAGTTGATAGGTTTGGGCTGGGTCCAAAACCTATATTCTTTCTCCTTGGCTAAGGTGAGCAAGAATTCCTCTTCATCCCGATTTCTCCAAAGCAACAACTTCAATGAGCTGATATTGAGCTCTAACCAATTTAAATTATTAAAACACCAATTCAACAAAACCTAACAGGGTCTATTAAATATTCTTAGAAAATTCAAGTTGTTGTTCAAAGAAAATGTGGACAAAAGGCTGCTTGGATCATAAAGACGATTTGGTGTGCCTAAATATGTTGTTTATGTTATGACATTGTAGAACTTGCAAAGCAAACCCAAATCTGACCTGAGTTCTTCTTTATGTTAGGGGTTCCCCAGTGACCCCTCTAAAGTGTATGGATGTAAATGGGGTAAGCATCATCTCTCTTTTCCCAAAAACTTCTTAAGTTTGATTTCTATCCAAATTAGAACATCCATTCACTCCTGTGTAAATGTATTTCCTCACCTTGACATTCATGACGGAAGACAGAAGGGAAGGTCAGCACTCACCCCAAACCATTATAATTCATTGTTTACAAGGAACATTCTGATTTCTCTGCCTTCATTCTCTGCATGAGCATGGCTGAGTGCCAGCTGAACCACAACGATGCCCAAGACCCAGAGAGATTATGTGAGTGAAGCACGTACAGCAGCTGTGATGATATTCAGGAAGGGGCTGGATCACGCTGAGAGTCACTTCTGCCACACAGTAAATCAGCAGAATAAACAAGTATCCTTTATCCTAAACTCTGTAAACTCACTGCTTTCACAGAGATCAGGGAATGGTTCTTTGGTGGTATGGGGTGGGGAGGGAAATCAGTTCGTTTAAAAGGCCTGTCTGCATCATTTCTGGAAATGCTGTTTGCAACAAAGAAGCTGTGCATTATCAGCACAAATCTGCAAAGCTGTTTCCTGCAGTCATTGTATTTTTTTGAAAGTTTAAAACTTTCTGATTTCCCCACTAACACCTTCAGCAATGCATCCACACTCTGAACAGGCGGCTGCTGCTCCTGAGGGTTTGTGAGCAGGCAGGGGTGAGGGCTGCCCCTGTGAACACATCCATTAGAGCACAGCTAATAAATGAAAGCAGGGGAGCTCTGAACACAGCAGCTACAGCACACAAAGGGGCTGAAACATTCCTTATCTGAATACAGTGCAACCTTTTCAGTGGCTACAGGTGGCTGCTGGCACTGGTGGGGCAGCAGGCAAGAGGGAAACTCTCTGCAGAGCAACTACAGCACGGGTCATCACTACAAGACACACTCACTAGCATCCAGGCTGAAGAAAGGACCATAATTGGAAAAGATATTTACATTATGACACTCACAAAAAGTGGAACTAAATTCAGAGTTGCCATTTGCCATTCATTTGAATGAAATAATCTGAACAAAGCTGGGATGTTGTAAGGATTATGTGCTAATGAAATGCCTAGTCATTAAAGATTCAGTCTAATTTAACTGAAATTAACACTTATTTGGAAACAAAAATGATGTGAAATAAATAATTGAAACCCAATTAGTCAAATAGCTTTGAAATGTAGAATACATAAAATTCATCCAGAAAGAATCTCAATATTGGAAGAAGTTGCCAAAAACCCAAAAAAACAACCAAAACCAAAAACATTTCAGTCTCTGTTTTCACTAAGATTTGAATAATGATTCATATGTCATCATCAGTGAACTGGGCTGAGGGGGCATCTCAGTAGTCACATTCTTGTAAAACACAAACATAGGGAATATTTGAATTATTAATAAATAGAAATTCTTTTGGGAAGAGAACTCACCTCACCTTCAGATCTGTTTTGAAGCTCTCTGTTACACCTAACTTCAAACACTTTGAAGAAATAACATGATGTACAGGGATACAGGATTCCTACATTACAATAAGAAATTAAATAGCTACACTTTTAAAACATTATAAGCATCCATGCTAATTATTGGACGAGTGCATAAACACTAGAATCTGCAGAGCACAGAAGGATTAATGGGTAACAATGAGATGCAGCAGAGTATTAAAGAGTGAAATGTAGCGCTTTGTTAAACAATAGTCATCCATTAGTGTATATTTAAGTCAGCCAAAAATTCAGAGTAATATCCAGATATGTGTATTGCAGGATGAAGTTTAAACATTTGGGGATCACAGCCATGGAAATAATGAGTCAGATGAAGATGAGGTCAGAGATTGCCTGTTCATCAACTGTGAACACAATACTACTGTTAAAAGCCCTAATGAAGTCCTTGGAGACAGGAGAAGATGAGTGCTCCCAACGTGGATGAGACAGCTGTTGGAATTCCTGCACCTAACTCCAGTGCATCCTTCATGGCAGACACAGGAGTGCTAGAGATCTCAAAATGAAGATCTGTGGGTTGTGTGACAACCTTTCAAATCAATTGGCTAACATATTGCAAAAAGATTAATTCTTGACATTTCTATGAAAACAAGGAAGCAAGGAATGCAATCCTTTTGTTGTTCCTGCTGAAAGGCTGAAGTCTAGGTTCCAGCCACAACAGCTTATAAGAATTTCTATCTCAGGACCCCCTTATTATATAAATTGTTAAAACATTGAAGTCAAAGGATATGTGGGTGGCCAGAACAGGTGATAAAAAGGGGTCTTGACTTCTAGTGCAGACCCTGCAGAAGAATGTTCCAGTAAAACTGGATAAACCATTTGCTATCAGAATCTCTCCTCTGCTAAATTAATTAACTTTCTGGAAATTTACAAATTTCTACTCACACCTCAAAGATTTGCTACAGAGTTCTGACACGACTCATATATCTGGCAGAGATAAAAATGTGTTGGAACTATAGGCTATCTTGAACTGCATTTTAAGATAAAGTAAAAGCTTTCCTTATTCTCTGTTCAGCCAGAAACTACCTGCTGCAGTGTTAGTGCTTCTCCACTGCCTTTGTTATTTCAACATGAACAAAAGATTGCTGCCCCAATAACAGTAGTGATAATATTTATAGTCCATTAAGTTTCAGTTCTCAGGATGATAGATACTTTTTAATAATTGCAAAGATAAGATTTTACTCCTCACTATTATCTACAACAGCACAACATCTCTTAAAGCTTTTTCCTTACCAATTTGACTTCTCATATTGGATGCACACAGTGTTTGTTCGTTACAAGAGAACTGCTCATTAGTGCTGAACTGCTGGCAATGATCACTGGAGCATTTGTGTTTTTACCAAAATAAATAATTAGCAACTGTGCGGAAGATATTGGATGTAGAGGAAAATGGAACAAAGAAGGATCAATATGCTAAATTTTTGAGAAGCTCATAGGCTGATGAATTACCTCAATGGTACAACACCATTAATTGCCTTATAATGCAGTTTACACAGATGGGGACTTATTTATTTGTTCATGAAGAGAAGGAGCTTTTTAGGAGGGAGGAGCCCATACAAAGTCATGGACAAGTCCCCTTTAGCATTAGGCATGCCATTAATCAGACAGTGCTTATTTCTGTCATAAATATGTATGTCCTGTTTTCAGAGACGACAGCAGTGGTTTGAAATACTGTTTTTAAGATTAGCAAAACAAATCTCTTGGATTCATTTTCCAGCCAAATGTGTGAGATATGAGCTGAAATCAATGCTCAGCAAAAGCACTGCTATAGCCCAATCTATTTTTTTAGATCTATGCTCACAGAATCACAAAACAGTTTGGGTTGGAAGGGACAACAAAAATTATTCTGTTCCAATCCCCCTGCCATGAGCAGGATCACCTTCCACTAGCTAAGGTTGCTCAGGGCCACATCCAACCTGGCCTTGAACACTTCCAGGGAATGAGCAGCCAACAAATTCTCTCTGCAATGTGTGCCAGGGCCTCACCACTTCTGAGTAAAGAATTTCTTCCCAACATCTAATCTAAACCTGCCCTCTGTCAGTTTAAAACCATCAAAACCACTATCTGTCTGTGTGAAAGGTCCTTCTTGTTCCATTTTATAAGAGTCCTTTAGGTTGAAGATGATTTTCTAGACATGTAGAAATGTAGTGTTTTTTCCTCAGTTCAAGTCTAGACACTCCAATCTCTTATCCCTCTCTTTGCAACTGATAAGGAACACAGTGTTCTCTAATCATATCTCAATCACCACAGTGATTCTCATCCACACCTCACTTAGAGGAAGCTTAGAAGATTAAATGACACTCAATGATTGTGTGTGCAATCTCCACATGAAAAGGAACAGCAATATTTTGGGGCTAATCCAACCATGTCCAATGATCCTTTTAGAAGGGGAAATAGGACAGCAAGTAAAAAATATGATATACAGAGGTAAAAAGGGCAAATTAAAGTCCTCTCAAAGAAGCAGAGAAAAACAAGGAAAAGGGGAAGTCAAAGAGCCTACAAAGCAACTTTTAAATCCTTTATTCAATGTAAACCCAACATTTGGAAGCAAGTGAAGCAAGTTTTCTTAAAATAATATTCTAGTATGTTATGAGGAGCAGTATTCACAGGACCCATATGGCAGGTACACTAATCCTAGTAAGATTTAATGAAGGAAAGTTCAAAACAAGACAAGCCACTCTTTTGCTCCTGTATGAAAAGGAGAAATTTCTAACTCTAATTTGACACTGAAGATGTAAAAAATTAGAGGGACAGAGAGGATTTATGGTGAAATATAATTACACAAGGTTTTAATCAACTCATCCTCCAGAAGAGACCAGCAAGGCTTCTTGGCTATGATTAGTCTATCAGTCTTTCCTTATCAACAGTCTGTGTGAAGGTGACATGAGAACTTTCCCTCTTTCTCTCTCCCACACCTTTTCCTCCTCCACATCTCCAAAACTTTAGATTAGCATGAACGTGAAATTTGCCTTTTTTTGCTGGAGGGGTCAGTAAGCAGCTTCCTCTGAAGCCTACCAAGAGACTGGGCAGAAGCCCACTTTGAGCACCAACCCAGCACTGCCAGTGAAACCTCAGAACTCGATTTTCATTGCTGCAGGTCCTCCCAAAAGCATGTGCATCCTGCCAGGCATGGGAGCAAGAGACCCAGGGCCGTGCTTCAGCTGCGCAGCCCTTCTCCACCAAAGCAGTGCTGCTTGCCAAGCTGCAGTGCCAGCAGAGAGCCCTTTGCAGAGGAGCTATGGTGGTATCTCTGAGAGCTGCCAATTCTCTGAATTCCTCATTATCTACCCATTAAATCCAATGGGTGCCTAGTGCCAGCTTAAAATACAAATCATCACATTACCAGCAACAGGGTAAGCAGGTGTCTCCAATGTATGCAAACACAGCATTGCAGGCAGGCTGGTGCTATTGCACTTATTCCTCTTTTGCAGTTACCTCTGATTTTTTACAAAGAAAGTTGGAAAATTCAGAGAAAACTCCTTTTCCAAAGAAAACTGACAGCCTGCCTGCTGCTACCCTGCAAAAGTTGCACTATTCGTCTTCTAGACAGAAGCTCCTCTCCCTAGTATATTAATTAATCTTATGCTTCATATTCTTCAGGATCTTTTGGAGTGCTCTGTTAACTTGAATAAATGTGGAATGACCTCGTTCTTTGACATAACCTTGCAAGAGGACTTTCCATTGAAATGGGACTTGTTCTTGCTCCTGTACATAAAGTTCCAAGGCACGTTACTCCCCTGGGTCTCTCTGAGCTGAATTTCAGCTCTTATCTCTTGAATAGCAGAGGAGTGAGAAATATCCTCTATAAAATATCTATATTTCTTCTGATTTTACAGTTCATAGATGCTCCCATTAGTTATATGTCTTAAAAATATACGTCCTCGAGATTAACCTGTAGAAATGTAGTTTACACACATACACAAGGCTTCTTCCTACCAATAAAATAAAATCAATGCAATACTGTATCTTGTTCCATGTTAGCACTTAACTAATGGGCACTTCACTGACTGCCTTGAGAATGATTTTGCTTGTCTTTGCTTGTCTTGCTTCCCTCATTTTACCTCATTTAAATTTTCAGAAGTCATAGAATCATTACACTTGTAAAAAACCTTTAAGATCCTCAAGTCCACTTATTCAGCTCTCACTGCCAAGCTGCCACTAAACCACGTGCCCAAGTGCCATGTCCAGTCATTTCTTGAACACTTTCAGGCTGGTGACTCAAACACTTCCTTGGGCAGCCTGTTCCAATGCCTGACCACCCTTTCAGTGAAGAATTCTTTTTCCCAATGTCCAAACCTCCCCCAATGCAACTTGAGGCCATTTCCTTTCATCCTTCCTTGTTAACTGGGAGGAGAGACCAACCCCCACCACACCACATCCTCCTTTCAGGGAGGTGTAAAGAGTGCCAAGATGCTCCTTGAGCCCCCTTTTCTCCAGACTAAACACCCAGAACCTTCAGCCTCTCATCAGACTCATGCTCCAGCCCCTTCCCTTCCCTTGACTTGCTCCAGCCCCTCAGTGCCTTTCTCAGTGAGAAGCCCAGAACTGGACACAGCACTCGAGGTGTGGCCTCACCAGTGCCAAGCACAGAGGGACAATCCCTGCCCTGCTCCTGCTGGCCACGCTATTGCCGCTCCAGGCCAGGATGCCCGTGGCCTCTTTGGCCACCTGGGCACACCTGGCTCAGTTTAGTTGCTCTGACCAGCACCCCCAAGTCCTTTTTTCACTGGGCATCTTCCCAGCCACTCTTCCCCAAGCCTGTAGCAATGCATGGAGTTGCTGTTACCCAAGGTATCCCCAGTTTTCTCACTTGTGTTTCTGTGGGCTTTTTCAGTTGTGACAAGACAGGAATTTAACCTTGACAATGTTTATCCTCTTTTCATCTTTTTTTTTTTTAAAGTCGCAATGAGATGGGTAAGCAACAGAGGAAAAAAATAGCATCCCCACTCTACTGAATTCTTACAGAACCTGCACAATGTTCAGGTTTCCATACATTATCTCCTGTGGGGGACCCCATCTGGAATCCCTCATGTTAACAGCAATCACAGAAGTCTCTGTGGGTCTTCCTCGCTGAATAATTTCCACATCCCTTTTAATTTAAAGCTTGTTTATATACTGATTCAAATTAACAAGAAATCACCTGATTAGAATTCTAGATACTTCTCACTAGCTCTACTACAATTGGATTAATTTGGAAAAATACATAAACACCACTTACAGGATGCTCTATATATTTGATGAAAGAATTAACTCCTTGGGCAGATTTTGTCACAGATTACTCAACAGTCTTGGCAAGTGCATTTTAAACAAACTGAACATCTTAGCAAATACATAAATTTTTCTGGAACGCATATGAACTCTCTTAAAAAACACCTCAAAAAGAGCAGGAAGAAGGCAGTAGGGTTTGAGATAAGAATTCCTTCAAACAGTCTGAGCTCTGCTAATGAAAACACATATACTCACACAAATCAAAGTGACAGACTCAATATAAACATGCAAAAAACCCCTAATAATAAATCCTTCCTCCAGCAGGGACATGAAATGAACAAAATGACTGTATGACCAATTAATGATAAGGCAACAAAAAGTACACTCAATGAAAGTGCAAACATAGCAGAGAAGCCAAATTAATTTTTAACACCACTGTTAATCTGGAAAACACCCCAGACCACCGTGTTCAAGTCCTTTTGACTGTACGACTCAGAGGGTCCATATGAAATTGAAATTATTGCAGAAAAAGTCAAGACAAAAATGGACAACATGAACAGGAGGGGCTCACCTGGACCAGATGGTGTCCACCCAGGAGTTCCAAGGGAACCTGAGGATGAAGCAGACAAACAGCAGGTTATAAATTGTTATAAAACTGTGCTAATATGTGAAGATAAAGATAGGGCGCCATTATAGAATAAAATAAAGTTAAGTCAAGGAAAATATGTCAAAGGAATAAGATGGAAGTCTGATGCCTGCACATGGCCAATTAGCAAAAGCCTTAAAAAGACAAGATGAATAGAAACTTGAACAAACATAATTTACTTGGAAAAAGGCAATGCGTCTTTTCAAAGAGGCAGTGTCTTAAAGACCTTTATGGGTTCTCTCTGTTGGATTTCAGCAGAAATCTAGATAAAGATCACATATAACCTATTTACCCTTTCAAAAATTTTTTTCAACAAAGTGTTTCAAAAAAATGTTTGGAGAACTAGATGGACACGCAAGGGAAGAATTCCTGGCTCGAAAATAGGCTTAACAATGGGCTGAAGAAGATGTAATATGATTGGGTGTCAAGCAGTGCAAGAAAATCATCAGTGAAATTTCCCTGGGACCCCTGCTGTTCTATATGGCCATAAATATAGCCTCCCAAAGGGGGCCAGTGGTGAGCTGACAAAGTTTGCTGACGATACTGAGTTATTAAAGTAAGAAGGACAAGACTCATGAAAAATTGCAGAAGGATATTATGAGACTGAGCTGAGAAGAGGCTGAGCAATAAAATGTCAGATGCTGTTCAATATAGGTAAAAGTACAGTTAGTCAGACAGAAGAAAAATAATCTCAACTCCACATTTAAAGTGATGGCTACTGAGCTGAGCATTGCAGCTTCAGAATGTGATCTTTCAATTGTGATAGACAATGCCCTGAAAACGCCTGCTCGGTGCTCAATAGTAGTTGAAAAAGACAAATCATAGTTAGAAACTATTTCAAAATGGAGAGGGAATGAAATGGGAAACTCCATTATTCCTTTGTATAAACCCATGGTATCCCCATACCTTGTATGTTGGTCATTCCTTAACCTCAGAACAAATACAGTAATATGAAATATATGGAGGAAAAAAAAAATCAGCAGAAAATCAAAGGTGTAGGACAGCTTTTGTATAGGGCACAGTTAAGCTAACAGTGTCTGCCATGGAAATTAAGTGACTGAGAAAAGATATGAGAAAAAATTATACTATCACTGCTGGTAAGAAAAGAGTGGCTAGGAATCAACTGTTAAATTTTTTCTCAACAGAATCAGAACTAAGAGCATGAAATTAAGGTAGCAGGAGACTCCTCACACATGCTGTGGGATGCAAACTCTGGGTTCAAGAGGAGACAGACCCTGGAAGAGAAATGCCCTGACAATCTCCTTCTGACTAAGCAGAAGGAGACAGACTAGGCATATAGAGTTTTCTGACTTAGAAAAATTGAAGACCAG
Organism: Dicaeum eximium; assembly: GCA_013396995.1. Taxonomy (NCBI): domain Eukaryota; kingdom Metazoa; phylum Chordata; class Aves; order Passeriformes; family Dicaeidae; genus Dicaeum; species Dicaeum eximium. Next base: position 155,622 of record VWZP01007022.1, read on the forward strand.
TAGAAATAGCAAATGGAGACATCCCCCATCTTTACCCTCCTTTTACTCTTCCCTAAACATTCACTTATAGGCCCCTAAAGGGTCAGACTACAGAGCTTTTGGTCTGATCCACTGTGATTATCTTTATGTATTTATGGCTTTAGGCTACAGGACATGGAACCTGAAACATATTCATATTTTCTCCTGTGTATTAAATATATTACAAGTGAAGAATGAAAAGTTATTTGTAACTCCCTACCACTCAATACTGGGGTCAGTCCCAAATCCAGTGCTCAGCCAGAAGGAGCACTGGTCTCATCTGCTGGGCTGCTTTATGGTATATAATCTGCTGTATTTCTGTCACATATAGCTCAGAAACCTTAATAACACATCTCTCTACGTTTTTACTAGCAGCAGAAGAAATACATGCTTAATCTTTTATTTTTGCATGGAATAGTCAGAATATTTCCCTTTGATTTTTTTAGACAGTGTAATGGTTATTTAGTACATTGCAAGCAAAGAAAATGCTAGAGATTATGGCTGAACTAGTTTTAAAAAACATTTGGACAAATAAAATATTTACATTGAATAGATTTCACACTGCAGTGCCTGGGATTTGGCAACAAACAGTACAAATCATGAGCAATATAGAGAATACAGAATTTAATTAACAAAGCTAAAGATAGAAAAGAAAGCATGCTGATATATGTAATGTGGCTCTCGGCTTCAATATTCAGCAGTAAAATAACAAGTCAATGCTTTTAAACCAATCTGAAATGAGTGAAAAACAGAAGCAACATAGTTGGAAGGTTATATTTCAAACTGCAATTAGTGTCAGAATATTTCAGAACTACTAAAAGCAAATAAGTCACTAAGTTCACTATAAAGGGAAACACACATGACAAAGAAGAAATTTAGAGAGGGAAATAACTCATTATTTTTATTATTTAAATCTAATCATCATTAGATTAATTTAGAGGAAATTAAATGAAAGCAAAATACTACATCTTCATATTGCCAAATAATTGGTGTCAAAGAAATTTTAATTTACTAGAAACAATCCCTTCTGTGCAATTAAAGGGGAAAAAAAAATCTTATTATGAATGTTAAATAGCAGCTTTCACTGTAAAATATAGCTCTCCAAAAATTAACCATAGTTTAAATGAAGGGCTACAGAACAGAATTTCCTATGTTCTAGTTCACAAAATTAAAAAAAAGACTCCAAAAAAAGGGCTATGTGTACACATTCAATAAGAATACCAAACTTTTTCTATTATTGCATTTTAAGGGATATTTTGGACAAAACCACTATTTTATTGTGCAAAATACTGAGATGCACTTGCAGAAAACACATGTTCCAGCACACCTGCCAGGTGGCTGCTCCCTTTAAATCAGAACCCAAACATTTGCACGGTGCTCCCACAAACCCAGAGCACTGTGAGCACCAAGATGTCACTGACATGACAGAGCAAGGGGCTCCACCCCCCCTTGGCAGTGACAGACCAAGTGCCTTGTGCACTCTGAGCCTGGTGAGAATGCACTGGCAAGGGCCCACATGGAAATTTTCAGTGCTCCAGCCCTGACAAACCTCCTCTACAGAAAATTCACAGACACTTCAAAAGGAAGCCTATCAGGGATAGGGACTTTTCTCTTAACTGCTACAGGTTGAATACAACAGAAATGGGCAAATGTTCACATTGTTTTGATGGGTGCTTGGATTCAGAGAAAAACATCTCTTATCTATAAACATGTCTGGTGACAGGGAGACCAAGTGGCCTCTTTCTTTCCAGTCAGCCAAGAAATGTGCCATCCTTACACTGTCTTTCAGCTGTTTTGCTGCAGCCAGGAACTACAGACAAAAGGCAATGTGTAAAAAAACAATAATATAAGCTTTGTATTGCTTTGACCCTTCCAAATTCAGGCTCAGCTGGAGGTCTGTGTGCAGTCAGACCAGTTGCTGCTTTATCCAAACTAGTTCATCCATCTCTAATCAAGATGCTAGCAACCAGCTGCGTTGATCCTCTTGTATTCAGCACACAGCGTTTCTGTGCTCCTCAGAAAACCTCACTTCAAACCATGCCCAGCCAAGAGGGTTTTCCCATCAGGAATCCACAGGTTCTGGCAGCTCTGGCCCTGCTCCATGTGAGAGCCGACTGAGTTTCCCTTGGATGATCACTCAGACCTGTGCAGTACAGGATCAGCGCTGTGTTCAGCATTGCAGCACAGGGCAGGAGCAAACTCGCCCAATTAGCCCCTCGTGCTTCCTCCTCCTTTAATGACCTCTCCCAAAGAACTGCTCCCTTCCCAAGGCTCAGCCTCAGTCTTCCTTCCAGGGGTAAAGGAGGGACATTTCCCCACTCCACTCTTTGCACACCCCTCTCCTCAGGTCTCTCTCATCCCAACTCCCCTGGGCAGCTTTCCGGGATAACTGAGTGCCAGTTCCTGTCCCAAAGCTCCAGACAAGGAAACTAAAGGATATACATGAGAAGCTGGGAAGAGGAGAATCCAGCACCACAGCATGTTCCAGTGTCCTGGGGATTTGCCATGTGGGTGAGAACCTGAGCAGAGCACGGTGTGCCTGCCATTTGCTCCAGACACCTGCATTTCCCTACTGTTCATCAGTATTCAGAAGGTCAATGCACACAGGGCCACGACAAGGAGAATGTCCTTTGACCCTCGCCCTTGATTTAGGCTGAGCTTACAAGTCTGGTTTTAACGAACTACCTGGCTACACCCTGCAGTGGAAATCCATCATGGATTCCAGGACTCTTTGGAGGAAAGATCAGGATTTGCTTTACTCTTGCATGCATGCAGACCTCTGCAGAAAAGGAAAATAAATAGTCCTAAACCAGCTCTAAAATTATTCTTTTAAAGTCGCTGTCAGGAGGTGCAACAGAGTAAAGGGTGGCTGTGCCCTTATCACCCTTTCAACTACAAAAACAAAGGAAAAGTTTCATTACCAGGCCTTTGCAGGAAATCATGCCACAGAAACGAAGAACTTCTGTTTTACATATTTACGCTGCTACAAAATTTGCTAAAATAAGCAAATTTCTTAGCACCTATTAAGAAAATGTGACTGTCAAAATGGTAACTGACACGAAGAAAACGAGGGCAGTGGCCATGATCATATCTATGATGCACATTTTGTGATGGGCACACATAGCACAGGCAGCATTGCCAAACAACAGTGGATTATTTTTTTTCTTAAAACATTAGAAAGCAGATAAGCTTGTCCAGGAAATTTGCTGATGAAGGAGGTTCCCAGAGCTCTCACTGTGTGGTGGCTCTTTATGTAGCTCCAGCAAAAGGATGCATTACTTTAGTGGAGGGAAGGTGGAAAGAATGAAAAACCAGGAAACCACAAGGCTGCCTTGGAGCTACAGACTCTCTGAAAGCAAAACACTGCTGCATTTTCTTTTGTGCTGCAGAGCCCAGGGTGGCCATCCAGTTGTGTTTGATTGACCTGACTTCATTTAGACGTCACAAGCAGGCACTGCCCTTGAAGAGAGGCCACGTGGCACACAGAACTGACAGCTTCCATGGGCTCCTCCAGCAATTACACTGAGATAAGAAATCATTTCCTGTAAACTCCAGCCCCAAGTAGCTGCTCATAGTCCGTTTGTGACAGTGTTTGTCTTCCCTGCTGTAATTTTTCAGACACTGTCATACTCTATTTACTCACATTGCTGGGGCTTTTGGAAGACTTGATTTTAATTGATATTTTACTGTTCTAAGGTAATTCTACACCATTTTTCAAATAATATATGTGTACACATTTCTGTTATAAATATATTGTCAGATACATGTGTTATAATATTGACTCTTCTCAAATTAAGTTTTAGACATTTTTAATAGCAAGGAAACTACTAATATGTATTTATGGATAGAAAGGTGTAGTGCAACCTCCACCCATCCAAAATAAACCATGATTTTTTTCTTCTTTAAAACTGTTCTTCTCCAAAATTGCTGTTTAATTAATCACTCAGTGCCCGTGCTCTGGGGATACATGTATTTTTTCATTTGATTGAGTAAGCTCTGAGACCTCAGTCAGTTTAGCACAATACCAGTAGGTGGAGTAACGGTAAAGCAAATATCTGCTTCAGCTATTTGTATTTATAAACAGCCATTTTTAATATCTTTTGCCGAGATTTGCATGAACTAGTTGTACATATATATCTGCCAGAAACATCTATGCATAGAAAGATATATTACTTACATGCACATACTTAAACACATATAGATTAAAAGAAAATACTTAAGCGATGAAGCATTTCTTTGTCTTAAACCTAGCATTCTGTGCAGTTTCCTTCAATTTCTCCGTGTTGGGTAATACATTTTGTGAATTGTGCTACAGGAAACCCTGCATTCCCACACAAAGAGACCTGAGCAGCGCCTGAAGGGAGCAAGGACTCGGTGCAAGTTCCGCTCTGCTGTTGAGGTCAGCTGGGGTGTGAGAGACAGCTTTGGTTAATAGTGTCATGTCCTTGCCGACCTGCAGCTGTGCAGCGTGCCCAAAGCCTTCAGTACCCCTGGGTAGGAGCATCATTAGCAAGACCTTTGTCCCATGTCAGGGTGGAGGGTGGCTGCCATGGGTGAATGCCCTTACGTGAAGTAAAACTTTCTGTGGACACGGCTGCTATTTTTTTCCTCCTCTTCTTTGTATAAAATCCTCCCAGCTATTCACCAGGACTTCAGATAAACACTAGCAGCTTCCAAGATTTCAGGCAGGTAGCAGAGCAGAGCCCTAACAAAAGTTTAAGAGCTCAGCAATTGCTGCAGCAGCTTGGTCTCCTAAAGCAGTAATTTTAAGCCTCAAATTAAAGCCACTCCCATAGGTGCTATCAAAATATAGAAACTTCAGAAAATGAAACCAATATGCACTGAAAGAAATAGTCTCATTTGAGCTGCAACCTGTAGGTTTTTGCTCAGGCAAAATTCCTACCAGTCAGATGCAGATTTTTTTTTTCCTTTCTGATAAAACAAGCAGGCACAAGTCCCTCAGTCAGTATAAGAAGACAAGTGCTCAGTTATTATTAATATCTTCTGAGTCACCACATTCAGATAAGAAGTGCAGTGCACTTCTGTACAGCTATCTCAGAATGATGTCTGAACCATAATAAAGAAAATACATTTCCTAATATCAGCGTTCATTTTACAAGTAAAATGACTGAAACTGAGCTTTGATTGCATGCAAAAATTAAAAACTTGGTCGGGTTATCTCCATCATTCTTCAGCTAGGAGATTCACAAGAAAAACATACGTGCAAGAGTCTAATTTTGCTCTTAGTGATCGCATTAAATTACAAACAACCAACACAAAAGGAAAAAAAAAGAAAATATTTCCTCTGTAAAATTAATATAGCTCTAAAAAACTGTAAATATCAGTCTCATTATTTGCACTACCGAGTATTGGTAAGGTTATTTCCCCTATCACCATTTGTTCTATGGAGCTATGTGGGGATTATTAATATTAAAGCATCTCATTCTCCCCACCAAATCCACAAGTTCAAGAAAACATTTTCTCACATTAATTTTAAAATACTGGATCCATCTGTGCTACCTTCTCTAGGATTGCTCAAGCTCATTATAATTTTACTCCAATTCTGTTTATAAATTACTCATTATTCATTTGAGTTTTTTTATCCTTCCTGTATGCAGCATTCCGTAAACCAAGAGCACCTGTACTCTTGCCCCTCTTAATGCAAGCACTGCAGTACAATCATCTTCTACCTCCCTATTTTTTCTCTGGGAGAAAAGGGAGATGTGCAGAATTACAGATATTTCAAACTAACCACCCATTTTCTGTCAGACAAAATATAGTCATACCCCTGAAAACAAACATAACCTCAACTTATACCAGAGAAAGCAAGTGAGCAAAAGATGAGGGTAAAATATACCACCATCATTCAATAAAAATAGCTGGAATATTAAGGGAGTCATGAATTAGCATGTTCTCAAGAGATCACGCTCGAAATATCTGACATGTTTTGACATGTATGAAAAAAGTAAATGAGTCTGAAAGCTAAAGAAGAAAGGGAGGTTTTGCAGAGCTGTTGCCTCATTTGGGGCCGTATTCTTGGAGCTGCTGTGCTCCTCTGGCAGCTCCTGCAGCCTTGCCAATGAAAGGAGCCAGCCAGGGCACACCCTGCACAGGAGGGGAGGTGGCCTCCAGCACTGGCCCCCTTTGGCAGCCAACAAAGCAGAAGAGATCCCCCTGCAAGATCCAGGGCAGCACAGGCAGGTGCAAGGCTGTGAGGATGGGGCCAGGGTAGAGGTGGATGTGTTGCACAGGGTTGCTGTGGCCTTTTCTCAAAAGGTAACCCCAGCTCACCCTCTGTGCTGCTCCTTGCTGGCTGCTACGTTGGCTCCTCATTTCTTCCTGCTTTGAAGCAGCAAGAGGTATGACTGTGTGGGAAAGAAAACCCCACCTTTTTTAGCAGCTGAGTGCATGAAATTCAGTTCACATCTGATCATTTGGAAAAAGGGAGCGTGGAGGGGGTAAGCTCATATCACACACTAGCACTTATTATTCCTCTGCCTCACATCCCACACACCTGGCAGAATAGGACCTACTACCAAGTTTCAGGATTGTTTTTTTTCAAAAGAGACAAAAATGTCTTTCTCCCTGTGTTTCCATCTTAATTGAGACCAAAATTGTTTTCTGCAGAGGCTTTTATTCTCATCTCAGGAAGATTTAGACTGTACAGGAATTCCCCCAATTTTCAAAATGATCACCTACCGTTACTCCAAGGTTACAAGTTGAGAGCTCAAAAAACAGGACTATTTTGAGAAAAATAATACTATCTGCACTAATTTTCTAATCAATCTTGTACTTGTCCCCGTTTCATTTTTTATCCCCCCATTTATTTTTAAGGTAGTAATTTCCATAGATTGTGTGGGAGAAGGGCATTGACCCCAGTGTAGTCTCCTGTCTTCTCCCAAAGAATCCTATCCATAAGGGGAAAAAAAAAATCCAGTAGCATTTATGGCAATCTCCACTGATGACAGAAAAGATGAACCAGGTCAGTTTTGCACTCCTCCTTAATCTGACTACAGAGTTTTCAGATTAGGTTCTACCTTGCCATTCACAGTTATACACAGCATAAGGTTGGGAGGTCTGACATGAGGGGTTAGGGGATGATTTAGTGAATGTATTTGCCCTTTTGATTTGTTCCTTGGATGTTTCCACGTCCAGAGAGCCCCTTTGCATAAATCTTATCTGATGCTGCCCAGAAGGGGAAGCTCCCAATACAGCAGTCCCTTCTGCTGGTGCTATTTCCTAACGCTGCATCCCATTTCCCAGCCTGCCAGGGGCTGGGTCTCTGTGTCATGGTTTGCAGCATTTCATACATTTCTCCCTGGGCTCAGAGCCATGGAGAAAAGAGAGTTTAGAAACCAAAAGGGAAGTGGGTCTCAGTCAGATTTGCTACAAGGCAGAAATCAAGGGCAAATCTGGAAGTTCTTGGCAGAAAATGAGATGAGAGAAAGTAAAGTGGGGGCAGAGGGGCATGAACAAAAAACCCAGACCTCTTCTGAGAACTTGAATACACTGCAGGTGAAATCCAATATTTAGCAGAAATATTTTTCTTCCCTTAAAAAACTGTAAAAAAACTAACAGAGACCTGCATGCAAATCTTAGGCTTATAGATTAATTCAGGTTGGAAGTGACCTTGGGAGGTCATCTGCTCCAACCTCCAGCTCAAAGCACAGTCAGAGCTGAATCCATTCCCATTCTGCATTTGTGAACAGGCATATAATGAATACCATATCCTCAAGCAAGTGTCCTGGTCCAAGAAAAAAAAAAAAAAAAAAAAAAATCACGCCCTAAAGTAGCTTGACATGTGCAAGGTAAAGGATGCATCCAGCAGTAACTAACATAGGTATTCATTGCACTATCACTTCAAAGCACAGCTTTCACATGTTAGCAGCAGCCTTCTTACAGCTTTGCCTTATCTGCAGTAGCACAAAATCTCAAGTAACATGCAGAGAAATGAGCTACAGCAGTGCTTCAGTGGTAGGGGGATCAGAGGAAACCTCAAGAAAGACGTGAGGGAAATGTCCTTAGAGTCCTCCTAGATTTTCTATATAGAACTGCAAAATATGCTTTAGCAAGAAACAAGATTCCCCACAGAGTTCATGTAAATGAGAGCTCTAAAAATGTGTGCTAGATACCAGAGGATTTGTTCATTATTAAACTTATATTGTGTTTACCTGTGTAGTGCAAGATTGAGGAAGACTTAATTGCATGCTATGTCCTTGCCCTCTGACCTTCATGTTAATTACATTTCGCTGTAGTGAGGAATAGATGCACCATTTTCTCTTATTTCCCTAGGACTGAGACAGTTATTAATTCCTAATAAGATAGCTTTTTCCATCTGCAGAAGGCTATATTTTCTTTTCATTGCATGCACAGTACTCCCAGAAGCTTTTCATTTGCATATATTGGAGATCACTTCACCCATTTAACACTTCCAAAGTAAACTTGCTTAGAGCCACCATGTGGCTGTGCTCAGGGGTTTAATCTCTTCCTGGTCTGTAATCATAACACCCACAGAAATCAGCTAGATGAGGAGGACTGATTTTTATATATATATATATATATATATCTCCTCACACATGTGAGTGCATGCCTGGCATCTTCACTGAGGTTCATTCATTTTTTGAAGTGTTAAATGTAAAGACTGATCTTCAACATGCTTCCCCCACTCTTCCTGTGCAGCTGTTATTGCCATATCGTGTGGCTTAGTTTCCAACAAGGATGAGGCTCTTTTTCTGCACAAGTAAAGATTTCCTTTTTTAAAAATATTTAAGAATGTTCTTTTTTATTTCAGATGGGATATTAATTGAAATGATATTCTACTCCCATCCTCACCTACTAGCTTAATAGTCATCATATTGCACAAATTATTTTTAATACCTTGAAAAATTCATTAAGTGAACAAAAGATCCTGACATAAGTCATAAGATTCCTTTTTTTAACTCAAATGTGAAGTTAATAAAAAAGGACTCTAGAATATTAAGGTCTACTTCTTAAGCCAACTTTCTTCCCATTTTAAAGAAGGGTCTTTCTGCTTATTTCCAGCAAATTTAGACACTAAGCTCTGACCAAAGATATTATTAAATCAGGGGATTTTAACCTGTGTAGACCTTCTAGCAAAAAAGGAGATTTTCAGAGTAAGACTTGTTTTCTTTGTGAAGAGACTGGGCACAGGAGGCAGTTAATCTCCTTCTTAGATTTCAAGCAGAGGAAGGGCTGCCATTTATAAGAGGGCTTTAGTCCTCAGAAAAGTCTCAGCCACACAGGCAAATAGACTTGGATGGAGAGAGAAAGAGAAAGCATAGCCTGTGTGGGGCCAGTGGAAGCATCATGCCCTGCTGGAGCCTGCAGAGGTGCTGAAAGGGCTGAAAATCAGCTGTTACCAGCACAACTCGTTTTCTCTGAACTGTTGAGCATGAAGAACATATCCTTGTCTTCCTCTAAGTTCAAGACAATTCTCCAGTGCTGGTGTACTCGGGTGGGGTTACACCCACACGTGCTCTTATTGCACCCCAATGAACCAGAATTATCATCAGGCTTCCCTGTTGACAAAGAAAAAAACTCCAAAAAAACCCTAACAAAGCCCCAACCCCAAAAAATTTTATGCCTTCTTTTCTTTTTTTTCCTATTTCTCTCACCTTACAACTCCAAGGTTTGGCATTTGAGGGAATCAATACAGTGAAAGCCTGCAATAACGTGGATTTGGGATGAGAGGCAATTTGCGTTTTGTGATAATCATTGAGAGCAGAGCAGCAGGGTAATGGACAGATCCATCCATCCTCCCACAAACCTATTTTCTCCAAGTTTTCTCCAGCCCAGAAAGCCATTTTAACATAATTTCCCACTCCCTGGTCAGTGGCAATTCAGCTTGCCTTGCCAGGAGCTGTAGGACAGGACTGGTGAGGGAAGGAGCACACCACACCCTTGTGCCTGGTATTGCCATATTCCCTGCACTACTCAAGCCCAGTTAGTTCAAGGTCATTGTGAAATTACCAACAACAGGAATTTAGAACTGCCATAGCAAAAGAAAAAAAAAGAAATTACCTTTAAGGACAAGCTTTTTTCCTTTTACTGTTAAATCTGGTTTTGAATATAGTGTAAATATCTAAACCTGTAACTGTTTACTTTCAAAGCATCATGTTTTTCCTACTTATTTGGGATTTTCAAAGATAACTAGATCAGTCATAAATCAATAGAATTCCCCACAGATGGGCATGAGTAACTCATTATGTCATTTCTTATATTGCTTTTCCTCAAGTTGCTCTATGTTTACCCATTCCATTTGACTGATGTGTAAAATTATCCTTTCCAGGAAGTCAGGGGTAACTGCAACAGAAAACTGCTCATCCTTCCCAGGCTTGACTTGAAATCCAGAGGGATTGAGCACATGACTAAGTGCTGTTTCATGTGAACTGGCACCCTTCATGGCTCTTAAAGTTTCATGAGCATGCATTTGTCTGACTGTGCAGAGCAAAAGTGCTGGGAAGGTTAAATAAACCAAACACATCTGAAACTTCTTTTCCCTTGCTGCATTTCACTGCTACCAAAAAATGCCTCCACTGAGATGCAACCAAGCCTTTCATAAAAAAAAAAAACAAAAAAAAAAAACACTGGTTGACTTATTCTGATACAGCTATGAAAATACTTCTACAGCTCATTTTAGTAAAATTGAGGTAGTTATCCAGCTTTGCTAAGCATCCCACCTCAACAGCAATTGTTGATTAATCAAAATTGTTTGCAGCACAGTAACATCACAGACATGCACTAGAGGGCAACATATAATGCACTGCAAAATAATTCTACCCATCCGTTTAAAACATATGACATGTCCAGTGCTTTTTAACTCCATTTGACTGCCATATTCATATTTCATACTGTAGAGGAGCATCTAGCCACCTAATGTGGTAGGATCATGAAAATTAATTAAATCCTTGGTCCTCCTACTCTGATTTCCAATTACTGTCCAGTGTAGTGATCATATTCTCATATATGACTGATGTAATTCACTATTGTTTTCCAATAAAACATATTTCTGCATTGCTAATCAAACAAGGAACACTAATAGCAATTTGTTTGATTTAGCCTGAAGTCCATAAGGATCTCTGAAAGGTTAGATTCAAAAAAATTCTAATAATCCACATCATTTCATCAAGGAAAATTAGGCGAAAGCCACCAGTTCAAATAGGCAAGAGAAAAGCACCAAGTTAGATATTTGATACAGCAGCAGGACAAGTAATGAACACATGACACACTACTACCTTTATCATCTAAGATGTAAACCTTTTTTCTTGGCTTGGAGTTAATTTTTTTAAAATTAATTCATGGATGACATCATAAACTTTGCAGCTGCAGACCTCAGGACCATGTTAAGAATTGCATAATGATGCCAAAACCGTTTCTACTTTTGTCATTTAGCGCACATAGTCTTAAATCCAAACAGGGTTGTTAAAGATTAAAAGCAAAATAAATGGTCTTAAAAAGCCAGATAAGCTAAATTGTTACAGATTATACACGTCTCAGTTCAAAATCATTAATGGCTCTCGGAGTAAGAGATTAAAAGACAAAAATAACCTAATTAGAAAAGATTTACAGTGGGGAGTTGAATTATTTGTGCTCAGAGCAAGGCAGGATTTGATCTGAAGCACTCGACAATGCATTGGCAGGGATGAGGATGACCAGGAATGTTAACTAGCACAGCTCTGCCCTAAACCAATCAAAATTGTGTGAAGAGCAGCTGAAAACAGCTTGGACATGGCATCTTGCATATAATGTCTGAGAACTTAGGTCACTTTGCATTGTCTGAACAAAAGGAATGTTTAATTATGAGCTTTCAGATATTTCTTCCACTATACCTGTAGTACGCAAAGCAGTGAATTTCAACAGCAATTTTCAACAAAAGCATGTATATTTATAAGCAACTCTTATGCTACATTTGTGAATTCTGAATAAAAGGTAGCTATACTACTGGTGTTGGATGATTTCTTAGCCATTCAGCAGGGAAGCTGCAAAATACTTTTGACTGAACTGAGCACTCAAGGGTAAATTCAGATTTCAGTTACCCATGTGTAATGCCAGTGATTTGCATTCAAGAAGCTGTGGGTAGAATCTGGCCTCGAGGAAATAGCTTGTGTTAGTGCCATAACCTTTGTTTTACAGGGAGTACAACATTTGGCCCAGAGGAAAAAACACACCTCTTGTAAGCCAGGTAAGCAAATGGGCACAAACCTGCTCAAGACATCACCAGCATAAATCAGAAATAATCTCATTTCCATTTAAGAAGAAACTAACACTGTATGAAAGAAGTCTGCATGGTTGTTCTGATTTTGGTGTTAGAGAGGGATTTTGGATTGCACTCCTTGGATGGGTGACTAAGGTCTGCCTTTTTCATTCAAATTCGTTTGTAATTTACCCATTAGTTGCTGATGGTTGGAATCTAAAGGATTTATAGCTAGATTTCTTTAGCTATTAAATTTTCCTGTAATTAGCTTCACCCATTCATGGCTACAGCAATACTGTTCCATGTTGATATCACCAATGCCTCTGCCTTGGTTAAATATCTCAGAGTGGGGCCAAAACTTTTTGCCTTCCGACTCTCTTCAAAAAGACCAAGTTGTGACACTGTCAAATAGAAAACACTCAGGGAGTAGATAATGATATCCTTGAGAACAATGTATTAAATTAACAAATGCATTTTTGAATTCTATTTCAGTGCAAGATTGCTTACATTTCTGGTAGTGTTCAGGCTTTCACCATCATCCTATTCTGCATTTTCCTATGTTAAGCTGGGCTGAAAGTGACCCACTGATGTCCACTGCATAAAATGATGGTGAGAAAAGCCTGAAGAGACCAAGGCTAAAGAATTTCAATGTACTTTTTGCCCCTGCCTGTGGCCAACTTGCTGGTCACAGGACAGCCAAGCTGCATTAAATCTATTATGTATTTTTATTGCTGGTTCTGGCCAGGAGGCACCGCACAAAGATAACTTCCACTGCCTTGACTTAGCCAAGCTCCATTAGGAATGAGTAACAGAAATATCCCTGTGGGCACACTTCCCTTTGCTAGCAAGCTGCCTAAAATTCCAACTCAAAATTTAGCTGGTATCACTGTGTTTGTCACTGTTAACTACAAGTGAGATGCTTATCTAATTAAGCCAGCACTTTCTCCTTATTTCCTGTGGTTAAATCAAATGTAAAAAACTTAAAAAATAATTTGCTTATCATTCTCTAGTTTATTTTTATCACTGCTAATCTGTGCAAGCATAGGACTTAGCTGCCACAGGGATTTTATGCAGCCCTAAAAGCTGCTGTGAGTATTTGTCTTCTTTCCCAACTGCTACCTGATCTACAGGTAAGGCCTCAGGTACTAACACAAGGAATAATTTTAGCCCATTTTAAACACAAAAAGGATTATAAATTTTTCAAAGAGGTGTTATATTCAAACCAGTATAAAAATAATGAAAATAAATCTACAAATACCATAATATTACTTTGTTTTAGAAAAATCTTTGGGCAGCAAACAAGCGGGCATTCTATATTTATAGAGATGAGCAGCCATAATATTAGGAAAAAAATAAAACCACAAGAATTTTTGTTTTATGGGTCTCTCTGGACTTGCTACTGCATCAAAAAGAAAAAAAATAAACCAAAAGAAAAAAACAAAGCAAAAAACCCAACAAACAAAATATTCCCAGCCAACCAAAAAAACCAAAACAAACCACAAAAAAACCCCAACAAAACAACAACAAAAAACCACAAACCCAAAAAACCCCACAAAAACAAAAGCTCCAAACTGAAAAAACCCTTTAAACAAAACTTCAGTCCTTCTACTACCATGCTAGATAGAAAAACAACAGGGTATTTTTAAGTTACATTAAAAGAGACCCCAAAGTCGCTGTGTTTCCATAGCTTTAGTACTTGTGTCAATATGATCATGAATGACTGAACTTAGGGTAAACAGAAATGAAGTCTGCATTTCAAAATCAAAAGCAAGGCACAAAACAAATTTTGCATAAAATTTCAGCCTCAGAGGCTAAGTAAATGCATGTTCTCCTGCTAAGTTTCATTCCTGAGCCAAGGACACATCTTGCTTTCAAACTTAAAGTACAAATAAGAAATGTTTTTAATGGATTCAAATCATAACCATCCAGTCCCTGAGGACTGGGGAAGAATCAGTTTGTCTGGTTTAGTCTATTATAAAGTCATATTATTCCCATTTGAAGGAGATGCATCATCTGTGAGGACTCTATCTAGTTCATCCTTCCAGAACATGAGCATCTTTCCATTTTCACTAAGTTGCACAGTTTCTCACATATGCCATGTAATACATTTCCACAAGGGAAAAAGAAATAGAGATCTACCCCCAAGAATCCTGTCCTACTGAGATGGTCACCTGTGCTCCACAAACAAGAGATCTTTGTACTTGCAGAGGTACATAATTCAGCAGGTTTTTCTTTTGTGTACCTACCCAAATCCCACATGCTTCACAGGCAAACAAAGCCTGTGGAAAACACTGTTTCAGCTGATGAGAGGGCTCCAGCTTGCCAGGCTGACTGGTCCCATCAGCACACAGCACTGATCCCTGGATAGCCAATTGTGAGTTTGGCTGCGGAAATTTCTCCATGTGCGAGGAGGCAAAAGCACGCACTCGCTTTTCCCAGAGTGCTGGGAGCTAAATTAAATATTTAGTGCTCAACTCCTGCCTGGAGAGCCCAGCATGAGGATGGGCAGCTGCTACCTGTAATGTCACTGAGGGCACACCTCAGCTCACTTCCTTCCTTGCTCTGCTGAGCCCTGGGAAATGGTAGGAACTGGAGCTGGGTAACCTAAAGCTGTCAGGGCACCTGTGCAACCCACTCACTCTGAATTCTGTGGTTTTCAGCATGAACTCTCTTCCTCCATCCTGGTCATTGATAGTTAAGTGATAATTAAGCATGAGACAAATCACTTCAAGACCAGAAAGGAAGGCTGTATATCACTTTTATCCAATACAATAAATACAATTAAAAGGAACTATTGCTGTCTCTCTTAGTTTTCCTCCATATATATCAGCTGTCATTCCTTGAGCTTTAAAGTGCTTGAATAATAAACCTGCATGGAACTGAATTACTTCAGCAGCAAGTTGATTAGTTCCCACATCCAATAAAATGTCTGTGGTGTCTCATATATTTGGCATTTAATGTCGTAATTAATAAGTCTTGATCATGTGCCTCTTACAGCCACAGGTCAGTGACAACAGTGACATTCCCTTTCTCAGCAGGAAATTGAGCCTCCAAGACATTTTCCTAGGACGCTTTCAATTATGATAAATTGTCAGATTTGCTTCAGTCATTTTGAGAACTACTTGAAGTACATCTTTCCAGGTAAAAGCAGTGCAAAGATATACAGCAGAGTTGGTTGGAGTTTGTGCAAATCACATTTTGGGGAGTATTTCAGCTTTTTTAGGATCGTTACGGATTCCCAAGTGAAAGGTGTGCTTTTTCAAGTACGTGTCTTTCCAACTTAATCTAGCATTTCCAATAGAGTGCCAGACACCAAATTGCTTTAAATCTGTGTAGCTCCATTGATTTCAATGGTACATGTTCAATTTATTCCACACAGGGATTTGTCCCTTTAATTTAATATGTTTTAAAGGCAATGTTAAAAGTCATTTATATTCCTTTTCTTTTTAATGATGTATGCAAGAGGTTCTTATTTTTTTAACATTATTTTGATAAATATCAGGACATTATTTGCTCCATTTTTCTAATTATCTTGACAGCATGTCCGTGAAAATACTAGTGGACTACAAGGATACAGGTATTTTTCTGAGTTATCATCTAAAACATGTGAGATCTAGTCCAGACAGAGGCTTGGGGGAGAAAAAAGGAAAACATAAAGCAATGCTATGAAGACAACATTACTACAGCTACTTCTTTGGCACCCACAGTAAAGATACTTTTTTTAAACTATTCGCAAGGTTACCAAGGTCACATACATAAAATAATGCTCAGCATATCGAAAAATTTAGATACTGATGGCAAACTAAGCCTATTATTTTCTAATTGCTAGTAAGAATGAAAATATGCATTAAAAAAGGAGAGAAGACATTGCACTTAACCTGTCTGATATGATATGCCAAGGGGATAGAGAGGCAGAGGAAGGGGAAAAGCAGCCTTTATGTTGCTTCCCTTTCCTGGAACTTTGTTCAGTTACACTCAGGATCAAGAAATGTTTCCTCTGAATTGAAGAAAAATTGCTGGGAACTCTCTAATTATCAGCCTGGGTGCACATACTTCACATTTACAGTTCCACCTTGCTGTTCATGTGTGTAATGCTGCCAGACCTGACACACACACCCCCCACAGCTTAGACTCCCAATCTATTACTAATTTCAAGTAGGAACAAAGTTTATGTCCTCTTCATTTCTGTCCTAGTTTTTCTTTTAGTCTTCAGGGAGAGACTTTATCAAGGTTTTTCTTTCCTGACAATCAGAAGAGCTAGAAACTTATTTCAGCTAAAGCTGAAATTTTTATACAGCCATGTGCCTGGGATGTTAAGACAAAAAGGAATTTGAAATATCATGAGACCTGGTGTTACTGCAATAAACAGTCAGAACTTATAAGACTGTGTGATACAACATAAAATAGTCATACTTTCCTCAAAAAGAAGAATCCCCCAAGCGTCAGGAAGTGTGTTATCAGTCCTCTAAGCTTTGCAGACTTAAAACCTCAGGATAGCGAGCTCCCTGCTTTGCCCAAAATCATGGAGTCAATTAAAAAGAACTCCAACAAACAAACAGAGAACCCAAAATCCTCATGGAATCAAAGACCTTTAGGTTTATCACCTGCTGAGTGGGAGTGAAAATGCTGCATTTTGCTTTGGACCTGCAGTTGATATTCCCTGAGGAAACACCGTGTTTCTTGCTTTAGGAGGAAACTGCAGGTGCTGGGAATGCCAAGCACTGGGAAATGGCAAGGGATGAAATCCTTTCCAGCAGAGACTGAATTCCTGCCCCTCTGCAGAGTTCTGGAGGACCTTCACACCCTTCTCCTGTGTGGAGCAAGGTGGGGTGTGAAGACCTTGGAGGTGTCACCTGCCAATGGCAGTAGCCCCAAATGGCACAGGCCAGGCTGGACACGCCAGCTCAGGCTCAGTGGCCATGGATTATTGCCCCAGGCACTGTGCCCAGGGGACAAAGCTGCTCCGGGCACTACACAGCACACACAGGAATCACCATCTCCTGGAACTTTGGAGTCACTTGTGCAGAAGACATTTGTGGCAGTGCAGGTGTGTCCTCAGGCTCGTATCTCAGAGGGCACTAACACTTAACTCAGCAGCACCTGCATCACAGCCAGGGCTTGTGCACCACTGAATAGAAAACAAAAACTTATTTTAGGCTGAAGAGCGTCACCATGATTTCCTCACATGCTAAGTACATACAAATCATATTTTTTGCTGTTTTAAAATCCTCCTCTCTATTTAAAACACTACACAGTGAAATTTGTTTTGATACTGCTCTTTAGTAAACAAATTAACCAGTTCTGAGAGTGTTTAAGATGACCTCTCTCCTCCTCCAGATTCCACAATATATTCACCCTTACTTCAGAGAGGTTGTCAAGGCACTTTATAAATGTGAACAGTAATTTATTTTCCAAATTAAAAAAAAAGTAAGTAGTCTCATGAAACACTTTAAAAATAATTATGTTTGTATTACCAATTAGTAAGAAAAATCCTGAAAATTTGCGGGAGACTGAAACTAATTATCTCCTTGGAAACAACCAGTAAAGAACATGGACACCAACATTAAACAATTCCAAAGAAATTAAAACAACAACAAGAATATTTAGAAGGACAATTGTTCAAATAATTAAAAAGGAAATGAGATAAATACCACAGACTGAATACAATACAGAAAGCATAAAGAGATGAAATTTAAATAAGGGAAAAATAATGCAAAACCCATTTACTATAACAGCAGCAAAACATGAAGAATAGGTGAAACCCTGGTTCTCATAGGTAAACAGCCTGACTGATAAGATCCTGATTTTCTTAACTGTAGGAATTGCACCCAAAGGTGCAATCAAAGGATTTCCTATCCTCTGGGTTTGTAATGTGTTGCTTTCTAATTTGTAAGATTTTTATTAAATTCCTATGATAATTTGAGCTTTTAATACTTTCCCTTTGTAATACACAGAACCTGGGAAACAATTTGTTCATGTAACTAAGAGGGTCTCCATCAACTCACTGTAAATATACTGGCTAGCTTTTGTTCAAAATTAAAGAAATCACCCAAAAATTAAATGATCTCCTGAAAACAAGAAAAGCCATTACCTTAAAATTCATGAGGTTTAAAGTAAGTGTGGGAAGAAGCTACTGAAAAGTGTGAGCAGTCAAAATCTTCCCTGGCTGTTCACAAACGTAAAAATCCATTCCTGGTATCTCCTGGACAGCCATCCCTCTCAGAACAAGCTTTGTCTACACAAAGTTATTCCAACACCAGAGGTACCTTCATCACATCCATCTTCACTCACTGCTGTGTCATAAAACCCCTCACTCACCCCTATTCACCTCATTTGTCTGACTCACTGACTAGCAGGAACTGGGAATTTTATGGTGACAAAGCCTATTCAATGGAAATCCAAGCGTCCTGCCTAACCCAGATGCTGTACACAGGAAAATCTTTATTATGGCAATGTTTTATGTTTTCTATTTCAGGATGGAAGGAAGAAAGCAGGACTTTGGAGGCAATTTGATCTGAAACAAAACATTGTTGTGTTTTTAAACCAAACCATGCCCCTTCATTTTGGACTGGATTCATCAATATTTGGTTTCCCAGAGCTGCCAGCACACCTTACCAGAGAAATTTGCTCGTTCTAGAGCTCATCTTTCCCTGTAGGTACCTTTGTTGAGCTCCAGCTACCTTTACACACCACAGCAAGTGAGACAAGGAGCTGAGTTTTAGCTCTCATAAGGTGCTGGCCCCACTCAGGCAGGCACAGTGTAACATCCAGCATAAAAAACTTTTCTAGGTTCAATTTTTTTTTAGAGTTTTCCACTCTAAGAATAATTATATTTTCTCCTTAATTCAGGAAAAAACCAAGATTTTGAAATCACAATTTTCAAGCTCCTTCACATCACTTTGGATACCATCCAACTTTTACGCTCCTATGGCCGTTCACAAAGTCCCTTAACACACACATCCTATTCCATCCCTTTGTCCTCCCCAAATGCACCCATTATCACTTCTCCCACCTGTCATCTCTCCCATCCCAGAAGGGATTCCTGGATGTTGGAGCAGCCATGGGCAGCAACTACAGCTGCACCTCAGCCTGAGTTAGAGCTCTAAGTCAAAAACAGAGGTACAAATCTTGGTCCCAGCCCCCTGGGAGAGAAGGGAAAGCTGTTCCCCCCTGCAGACTTGGGAAGATGAGTAGAAAGAAGGAGCTGGAGCACAAGGCAAAGCCTTAGGAGTACTCTCTGGGCAGGGAAGCAGATGTGCTCTGGGCTGAACCTCAGCTGGGTGCAGCACGAAGGGAAGCCGGCACAAAGAAGAGGCAGGAAGGATGAAGTAATTGCTGATCTTTACAAGCCCTATGTAAAATACCATTCATAATGGTGATGACAGTCACTTTCTGCAGACAAGCACAAAGGGCTTTTTCTTCCATGGCACTCTGACAGTTTAGGCAGGAAGAGAGAGGTGGCTGGTGGAAGCAAATTGTCAGCGATCTGTCACCGAAGAGCAGATTGCTTTTCCCCTCCCGAGCTGAGATTAGTCTCTATTGAAACCCAGGGTTATGTTCATCACTGGCCAGCACCCACAGATGAAATTTCTTTATCAGATCTCTCTAAATAACTAGTTGAAGCTCAAATCACTCTGACCTTAGGAAGAGGAGGAACGGTCGTTGCCAAATTCCGAAGAACAAAGCACGATGTAAAACAAAGCTCCATAATGAAAAATCATTAAAGCTATTTTTCTGCATGCAGGCTGCTGTAGCACATTTCAACCCAATGCCATCACAAGAGAATTAAGGCAAATAAAATTATTGTAAATAAATTACTACTCTTAAAACTGCTTCAATTATTCTATATTTAGCCACATGTACAACAACAGAAATTAATCTGAGAAGAAAAGATTCAGTTATACATGAAATGCTGCTGTAGAGTACCAGGAGTTTCTGAAAGCAAGGTAAAGTCTCCCTTGTTTTATTTGACTTTATTTTGATAATCACTTTGCTGTTTACCCAGGTATAATGTCATATTCTTTGCAGAATACTATGATCCATGTGGAAAACAGAAATGGCTCCTAATTATTTCCTTCTAAAAGCAAACAAGAGGATGAAATATCTTGTGTAATTGAGTTTGAAATATGCCAAGGAAGTTTGTTCTCTTTATAGCCAAAGTTAAAACAAATTACTTTGGTGAGGGCTGAAATTGGGGGTGGGAGGAATGCAAGTTTCCATTTAATTTCCAGGTGCACACACACTTTGTCTTTAGCTGTCAAAAGGCAGCCTTTCCATGAGAGGCTACAACAAACAGATTAAATAAAAGCAAAGCCTCTGTCACAGGGGCTCTGCCTTTGTTCTGTATTTGTGCAATGCCCAGAACACTGAAGCTCTGCCTTTGAAGCCAGATATAAATAATCATGGAAGAAAATGAAAGAATAACACCAAAGAAATCAAATACATGGGTAACTTGAGAGAAGGGATAAAACTGTATTTATGCTGTTTAACCCATACTTATCTAGCTCGTGATACTGCCTTAGGGAAAGAAGTTATTTCATTACAAGTCAGCAATATTTACAACAGTCTTCTTTGCAGCATGTCAAAGGTAGCACCAATGGAACATTAAACTCATGTATATTTATGTAACAATCACACTCTGTAGAAAGTTTTTCCCTGTGGCCCACAAGAGCCTGATCAATATGAAGATCAATATATTGAAATTATCAAAGTGTTGACAAGGAATCATTTCTGCATGCCAGGGACCTTGGCAGCCTTTGCTATCTATATATGGGATCCACAAACCCAAAATGTATCCTTGGGCTCCAGGACAAGAATGAGAGCAAGGTGCCAGCCCACCTGCAGGTTGGGTCCCTGTTGGTGGCCAGTGAGCTGCTGCTCACCAAGCTCAGCCCATCAGCCTCTACAAATGTTGTGTCTCAGTGCCAGGACCCTGCAAAGCTGGATCAGAACCCTACAGCACAGCACAACAGGGGGCATCTTTCTCCCAAAAGTTACTGTTCTTATCCCTTTCAACAGAACCACAACAGGCACCAAAGGAAATGTCAGCAATTTTCCCGGATTAATAAAGCTTCAACAGCAGGAACAGTGTTCTCTTGGAAGTGATCCACCACCCATGGAAACAAGACAACATGTGAACATGCCTAGATGTCTTCTGTGCAGGGGTATTTGAGTGGTGCATAACAACATGTGGCAATTAGATACAGCACTTAACTACAGATCTGTGCAGCCTGCTAACCAGGATGTGTGGTGATGAGGGAAGGAAAAAGGTGCTCCAAGTACAGTCACTCCATTTCCATTGCACAGGGAACAAATCATGAGCTGAACGTGTGAGATGGATGCACACGGAGTAGATTTAGTATTTATTAGATTGTCACATTTCCACTGGAAATAGCAGAAAGAATTAATGGAATAGCCACAGTCTTGTGCATATTTTGTACCACAAAATCTTGTATCTCAAGCAGCACTTTCAGATCTTGCTGCTCTTTTGTGGCTTTGCAGGAAAAATAACATGAAAAGGTAGACAAAAGAATGAAAGCTGGCTGCCTTCAGAGGGGTGTGTAGACATTTTCTTGAAAGTGTGTCAGGAAAACTTTGCCAGGCAATTGTACCAATATTGCTAAGAGCAGAGCTACAGAGTAAAATATATATTGATATTGTGATTTCATAATGTCACGTTCCCTGACTGAGAAAGGCATTCATGACAACATGCAGAAGAGGTGGAAAGAGACACAGTAATATCTCTGATTTCACCAGACGACTGGAAACCTACAGAAAGCAAAGGTTAAAATGTCACAGTGGCTTTTTTTTTTTTTTTTTCCTGCAGAGGAACCTGGCAGAGGCACTTTTGCTGTTGGTACAATTGCTGATCTACAACTGACATGAGGTTCCAGTGGAGTTATTCCCAAATCATCCATGTGCAAAGAAAGCATCTGTGTTCTGTTTTCACCAGACCACAGCGCTAGCAAGCGAGACGCCAAAGGAAGGGAATGCTACAACATCATCACTTTGCATTGAAGACAACAAGGCTATTTCAGATGACAGCAAGCCTGATATTAGTCCATATTGTAATCAAAACAAATCAAGCATGGACAATTTGGATCACCTCACCAGGCTTTAGACACGCAGGAGGAAAATTTGGTGGTGGCCAGTGGTAATATGATTCAAATGTGCTGTGCTGAATGGCTACATTTGTCATTCAGCATTCAGAGTTCCCAGACTCAAATTCTGCCATGTCCTCTGATTGCTGATTGTTTCTGGAGAAGTAGTCAACAACTTAGCTAAACAAATGATAATACAGTGGCTTTTCAATCTACAGTTTGTATTGGATTTCAAGCATTTGAGATGGAAATACCAACCTGCTTGCAGCTGCTACACTTGTTGAATAGCAGAGGTCAACAAAGAATCAACACTGGCACTTGTAACCACACAGTAACAACACAAAAGTGAAGACATACATCCAAGTGTTACATTGAAACAAAAAAATCCTGCAGAAATAAAAATAAGACTAAAATCCTGAATCACAAAACAGTGCTACATGAATGGCTACATCAACACAGCCACAAAATCTGTTATATAGGAGAAAAAAAACATGACAGGTATAAAATGTATGTCTCTGCATTGATCCCAGACAAAAACAGAGAATTAGATAATTTTTTTTTGACCTATGGCTAAAGCATAAGAGTATAACTAATCGTAATAAATAATCAATGCAAGAAAGAAAAATAGAACCAAGGCGAGAAATGAAGACAGGCACATAATAGATGAGAGAAGAGGGTGATAAATGAAAGAAAGGGTAAATCAAAAACCCTCACACAGATCTTCTTAGCTCAGCAAACTTAATGAACATCTTGGAGTTTTCTAAATTTACCAAAGAAGCACTGCTGAACATCTGAGTTGAAAAAAATTCTAAACTGAGCATAAGAAGTATAATAGAGGCCTAAACAGTGTGAAGGAAATAGTAGAGGAAGCCAACAAAAATTCAACAAAATGCCAGCTGAGTCCTGTGAGGAGCTGCTAAATGGAGCTGGAAGCTTGATGAGATGGCTGCAGCACAAGGGCCTCAATCCATATTTGCTGATGCAAGTTTTGAATTCTGAGTGGTGAAGTGTCAGACCATTTGTCTGGCTCTTCTGAAATCCCCACTGCCGGCCTGTGGGCCTCTGGTCAGACAGGGAATGGCATTTTTGTCACTGAATCACCAAGCCAAAGACCCATCATCGTGTCAGGGGCTGGGAGGGGCTGCTGCTGATGGAGGACGTGTGTTTGGATTAAGAAACCCAGCAATTTCCCCTCAAAACAGATACACTGGCCCAAATGCTGTGGCTAAATGAGAGTTCCACTGCGCTCCTCCAACCTTGATTTTCCCTGTGGTTTTAATTGAATGCTGTATTGCTTACTGTCCACCCTAAAACATTGACTGATTCTGTGTGCCTTGCTGGACAGCTGCTGTGTTATGGCCCAGAGGTAATGGATGGAGAGTTCCCCCTGTTCCCCAGGCTGGCTGTTCCACTGGGAACAGAATGCCTTGCTCAATGCCTGCAGAGCACTCGGAGATCCTTAAACGAAAGGCAAAAGAGCACAAAATGCCATCATCATTAGCTAGAGGGGCCACTGCAGAGCAATGGAAAAATATTCCTTTTCCCTGCCCATCTGGGGTTTTGCACACTGCCTAAGCAGTGCTCCCATCCCCTGCCAGCTCAGAGAGCAAGAGATCAAATCTGTGCCTCTGGCATAATAGTGCAGAGTGCTAATTACACAACTACCATAAAGCATCTGCTGTAATGCATAACTGTAATTCCTTGGCACACACAAATACAGCACCTCTGTGCTCAGAGAACAGTGCTGGAAGCAAATCCTGGGGCCCAGAGCATGACTGGCCCTCGAGGGAGAGTCCTGGTGCCCAGGTGAAGGGAGGCAGAGGAGCAGGGCAAGGCACCAACCCCTGCTGCATTCCCTTCGTGCAAAAGAGTCACAAGTGCAGGCTCTGCACTGACAGAAATGCAGCAGCAAAGCCCTTGGAGCTGCCACCTATCCCTTCCCAGAGCAAGGTCAACTACCCAAAAGGGAAGGAGGGCTCAGCACAGAAAACAAACCTTTTCAGAGCCCAGGGTCACCCAGAATTAATTGTTTATGGGGCATTGTGGAGCCTCACCCTGCCAGGGGATGTCTCAGAGAGGTTTGGTAGGAATTAGTCTCACCAAAGGCACAACCTCTCCAAGAGTTCCCACAGCCAGGCATTCCTTGTTGCCACTGCACAGATGTGTACAAATAGGATGTCTGTGCACCAAAAACAATACTGGCATAGACAAAGTGCACATTAAGAATTAAAATAAATCTTCTGTTCATATTTGTTTGGAAAGGGATATTCCTCATTCATGCAGTCAGCTGTTAACTGACTGCAGGGACCAAGAGCACTCATACACCAAATATGTTGTTTTCTTGGTTTTAGGATTGGAGGGATGTAGATCTCATCCTTCCAATATAGCTCTCTGTTTTAAAGGACTTACAAGACCTGACTGAAAGCTCAAATACATCAGACTTATAAACTGGAAGATGAACTCCATCAGGATGGAGTCTCCAGGAAAGTCATCAAATGCTCCCTTATTCCCAGCTGATGTACATAGATTTGAAGAAGTGACACAGAATGTGCCTGCACTCTGCACCAGGGTCACAGGCAGAGATTATCTGCTGGAAGCTTTTTGTTACTATGAAGCTTCTCTAAGCTGCAGCCCTAAGGTGTCAGAAAATATGTGCTTCAGTGCCTGCAGGAAATGCATGTCCTAGCCTATTACACCTCTTTGCATCCAAAAAGAAACATAGCAATCATTGCTATTATTTTAAGATAGTATCACATTTTAAGCATCAACACTAAATAGGAACCAAAACCTGGACTCTGCTTTGCAAGAAGGTAAGGGACAAATGAAGCCATTCATTCCACAACACCATTTTATGTGCTGACATAACTAATCCTGAAGACAGTAAGGCCAACAACAATAGAAAAAAAAAAAAGAGTAGGCCTGTAAGTCAATTCTCTGAAAAATGCAAAAGTGCACCAAGCTGTCCTGCTAATACCTTTACAGTAAAAAGAGAAATGTAGGCACTTATCCATGCACAATGGCACAAGAGGAAGTGTATATGAACGACTCTTCAGCCTGAAATGGATAAGTGGAGATGAAACACTCCTTTTGCTGCAAGGCAAATCAGAGAAATTGGAGGCTTTTGTGTGCTGAATTTCTTGGATTTGTTTTGTCTGGGTAGAAACACCTTTAGTAGCTCAATATTAAAACAAGAAGCTTTCTCACTGCCAAAACTGAGTATCAAATAAGACTGGCACCCAGAGGAGGTTGGGCACTGAACAGGGTCCCCAGGGCAGTGGTCACAGCACCAAGACTCAGAGTTTGAGAAGTGTTTGGACAATGCCCTCAGGCACATGGTGTGACCCTCGGGGTGTCCTGTGCAGGGGTTGGACTTGATGATCCTGATGGGTCTCATCCAACTCATAATTTCCTATCATTCTATGATATGTTCTAATATCTCTGCTGGCTATGACAGATTCATCTGAAAAGCGTAACTACAAAAAAAATCTGCCTACAAAATGTGATGAGCACACCAGACCCTTATAACTGCATTACACTATCCGTGCATTTAGAAGGGAGGCATTGTGTGGAAATTTCAGTAATATGTTGAAACTGTGAATTAAATAAAAATTAGCTTTTTCCTGTTACTACAGAATTGTTTATTATTTTCATTCTTGTCTCAAATTTATTTTCACTTGTGAAATGTTACGTTCTCTTTCTCTTTGTACAAGGCAAAAAATATTCTTTAATAGAAGATCTCTGTCAATGTAGAAGTCTGTCTTTACTAAACAATACTAACATTCAAATCAAAAGCATCTAGAATAGACACAGTCTTCATTAGGGAAAAAAAAGCTGTAGCACTAACGAATCAAAGTCAGTAACAAGCATTGGAAGAAAACAGTAAAACACAAATACATTTTTCTGCTTTTCTCAGAGAGGATTACTGGTGCTTCCTGAACACTTCTCAGTTTAGTCTGCTGACACAAAGGCCCTTCCCTTCCATCTTTTAATACTAGATTTTGGGAGATCTAATTGACCACAGTGCTCCATTGCCTAAATCAGTCAGCAATGTAACATGAAAGAAGTAAAGAGAAAAAACCCAGTATTTTAAAAGGTTTTGCTTCCATGAAATCCAGAGATAAAGAAATTTATTACCTCTGTCCTCATCATTGACCTGATTCTGCTGAAGACTGCTTATGATGGTACAAGTGTGTACATGAGAAAATCAAGGAAGTTAGAAGATGTTATCTTAGAAAAATATATATTATATGGCTGTGCTAGAATGGACAAAAAAAAAGAAAGAAAGGAAAAAAGATAATTGTTTAAAGTATCTCATAGGATCTCTGCTTGGCAACATGATGTCAAACCCTAAAGGTCACAGATCATATTTTGCTTCAGGTCTTTGGTATCCTTCCAGACAAAAGGAATTTATCAAAGCCTGCAGAAACTGTATAAGCAGCTTGAAACTGAATCCTGTGAGCTGCTGAGTATTAAGGGAGATCAGTATATTTCTTAAAGTTACTTTTGAGAATTCTTGATTTTCTTTACAGAACATGGAAAAAATTTGAGTGATTTAAATACAATTCTATCCAGCAAGGAAAGAAAACAGATAAATTCAGAGTAATTTGGGACCGAAAACTGAAAAATTAACTGTTCTTAGAAACATAAGTTTTGAGAAGGACAAAAACAATTAGCGTAGAAAATTTGATAAAGAAGGGTAAAACATTCAGAACTGGTAGATCATACACTCACAGGGATGAGATAAGCCTCAAGAAGTTCTGGAGAGCTAACAATTCCTTCAAGAAATAATGAAATCACAAAATCAAACTAACCCAGTATAAAAGAGGGACAGAAAATTTAATTAGACCCCTGTTGTGTAAATCAAAAGGTCTTCATTGAATTCATTTTAGAGGAAGCTACACAAGATTACTAAGGATGGTAATAAAAGAAGAGCTTTAATACATAGGGGGAATGTGAAGCACAGTTTACTAGCAAAGGATGTAAAAGGTACAAGAAATCATCCTAGAATACACTAACATGAGGTTAAAAAACAATAAAAATATTGGCCTTTTTATAGTGAGAGGATGCCCACAGAGATGAAGTACTGCATGCCTTCTTGGCTGTCAGTCTTCACTAGAAAAATGATGCACAAGTCAAGTTGGCAGCAAAACCCCACAAAAGCGACAAACAGCTCAGAGAGACTTATGATTTGTTTTCAGATTTCATGAGCCTGATAAACTTCTTTTTGGGGAATTGAACAACATCTGAAAGTTGGAAGAACTTTCCCATTAATGGCTGCTCTTTCAGGATCTCTGGGAAATGGCACAACTCTAGAAAACTAGAAGAGACCAAATATAAAATGTATTTCTGAGATGGAAAAGAAAAAGGGTAGAAATTATACATCAGTCAGCTTAACCTACTACTTGTAAACCTATCAGTACAAATCAAACAACTTTTAAGATCTAGCCAGGAAACAAGGAAAAGAGAAATTGGGAAGAACAATTCTTATTAAATCTATCCAGTATCTTTATCTGGTGATATAACAGATCTTCTGACATAAAATTTTATGTGACTGGTATAATCATGCACTGACTCTGTGCTGCTTATGGGGAAGTCACAGGAATCACCAAGTTATTTTGCATATATCTATATATATATAGATAGATATAGATATATGTATATATATATATATGTGCAACTTTTTTCTCCCCCTTGAGAATGGCTTTCTACACAGACAGCTACAGCTCAAAAAAAAATAAAATAAAAAGGCTGCACAAGCTCAGCCTGGAGAGCAACCTGCTAAAAGCCAGACAAATACATGGTATTACAGTGGATCACAGAAGGAACATGAATCAACCATGTCATTCTCTAGCAAAAAAAGGTGGACATAGAAGCAGGATTAGAGACAACAGCATAAACTGCACTGCTTTTGTCTTCCCCAGCTTCCACCAGTTCTGCTGGAGCAGTGGGTTCAGCTTTGGGTATCACCCAATATAAAAAGTGTGGGTTGTTTGCAGAGATTCCTGAGGATCAGAGGTCTAAGACTCATAACCTACTAGAAAAGGCCAAACAAATTGGGGTTGCCAACTGAAAAGATCTTCAAGTAAATTACAGGCTTTTGCAGAGAGAGAAGGAATAATTTATCCTGCGTGTACACCAAGGAAAAAACAAAAAACAACAGGTTGAAGCTGCAGCCAGGGAAACACACTTTCCATCACCAGAATTTTTTAAGATCAGGCATGAGAAACATTTTTCAGGAAATGCAGACAAACTTTGTCTTGTCATTTTCTGCACTGTCTTCCCTCAGGGCATTCTGAAATCCTTTTAAAACCCAATATCTATGATTCCAAGTCAGTTCCCTGCCTATTCAAAGAATTTACTAAGTCACAATATTTCCTTTTGCTACCCTGAAAAAATGTGATGGAAATACTTTTCTAAAGGCTATGTTTTTTGGTAACTGTTCCAATTAGTATGATTGTCAGATAGGAGTAAGAAAGGATTTGCTGGAGTGATTTGAGTCATGGTCTGTTTATGATGAGGCTTTCCACTTCTACTGTGACATTTACTAGCTGAGGAAAAAAAACTTTATAAAAACAATACTAACGAAAAAAAGTAAAAAGAAAGTAGCATTTTTTCAAACATTGACCATATTGGCCTCAGAATTATTTTTGTTTCTCACAAAGGCAATGGACAAAGTCATCTGTTGCAGGAAATAGCTTATAATCAACAAAATTTCTTGTTTTTCTTATTATTTAATTGAGTAAAATCTCCTGTATTCTAGCTTGTGGAACTCACCACACAGTCCTGAATATTTCATGCAGTCACAGAGATATTGTCTAAATGGGAGTATATTTTCTCTGTCCTGTCACTTAGGGTAAAGCAATACTAAAGTGTTTCATTTTTATTTTGTTTGGTTGGTTTTTCAAAGCTATTCATATGCAGAATCCTAAGACAAGGCTACCCAGAGCATACCACTACTGGGTATCAAGAAATCTGACAAAAAAAAACTAAATCAAATTTACAGGAAATGGAAAAAAAATAACCTACACCATGACAAATAGTCTACTAAATCATTCACCACATTTCCTTGTTCAAAATGCTGCATTCACAGCTTCTAAATATTCTGAATTTCCTCCACCCTCCCCTGGATGTTGTCTCAATACACACTTGGTAAACATCTCAAAAGCATATATGCAAAATAATTTTACCTGAAAGAAAATAACCTAAGGAGTTGGTTCTCTGCACAAGGAGGAGTAACTTTCATACAAGAGCAGATACTGTGTTTATGCTTTTAAAGAATTCCTGAATTTACAGGTTTAGGACAAATTTCTCACATGCAATGTTTTGTTAAAAGGTGAAGAGAATGTACAATCAGTAACATCAGCATGAAACTCTTCCCAAGTACCTCCTTCCCTAAATGTTATAGAAAGATTACCCTTTCAGTTTACTTACAGATACACAACAGTCCTAAAAACATGTTGTCCTAATCCATACACAAAATTTACTTGAAACAATATAATTTCAAAAACCTTTAGAAGTACTTGAACAAAACAAAAAAATCCCATTTAAGTGGAACAAAATATTTTATTCAATGGAAATAAAATGAATTTTGATCATACTGTCAGTTATATGTCAGCTATACAAGATGACTTTTTGGTGGTCCTAGCTACTAGAAAATTTCTTACCCTCCCACTACTGAAATACAGGTTTTTGGGGAAGAGATCCTGAAAATGGTGTACACCTATGAATCTCCACTCCCTGTAATTAACTCTTCAGCTGATCATTCCTACCAGAGGAAAAGCACCATCAAGATTCAGAGATTGCCTCCTGAATTCCCACAGCAGTACTGCACTGGGGATGTCTCTATATAAAGAAAAAAAACAAAAACAAAACCAAAAAAAAAACCCAAACAAGTCCATTCTTCTGCTATTGCTGTACCTCATTCTATCTTATGGCACAGAACATTCTGTGGAATGCAAAGACATGGAAGGTCAACAGGACTGCAAAAAGATCCTGACAGCTGGACTGGGATGAGGTAATGTGAAAATTCGTGAAACCATTGAGTGAGACATGGTGGAAAAACACTGGAAAATTCTGACAGAAGAATATATTATCTGAAAGGGTGTGCTTGTTGAAACAGTGAGTGACAGGATTGTCAAGGAGAATTAGATGGCTGGGTCACTGACCAAACCAAGGGAAGGTTTCATGGTGGTAAGATTACACATGACTAATGTGGGGATGGGAATGGAATTTGCTCAAGAGGAACAGTGTAAAACTAGCAGGAAATTATGGAAAACAGCAATGGCACACACCTGTTCAAGCTGCAGGCTCAGAAAAACACCAACCAACAATTTACTACTTGTTTATTTAGGAGATGAAGCCAAATAATAACCCAGAGACACTCAGATTAAAATCAATTTGCAATGAGCGTCTAGTCTCAAGAAACTGTAGATGACAAAGAGATGAAGATTAATCTGACTGCTTCAAGAACATAAAAGTATTAAACAGAAAAAGTAGATCAAGAAATACCAGACTGAAATAGCCCACATCCATCTTTAGTACAAACCCCTACCAGTTGTGCCAGTGCCAGAACATTTACTGGCCATGGAGCTCCACTGACTCCTATAACAAATCCATCACTAAGAATCTCCTGTTGGAAGCTTGATGTGAGATGGAAGCAGAAGTCCTGGTTTAGCTGCAAAAATTAGGCATGTGAGAAGTGGTAAGTACACAAAGAGCCTGTGCTTGCTTTGAGACAGAGGAAATGAGAAAAGCTCTGAGCTGGGGTCCGTGCTGGTGCCAAAGGTGGTTTGCTTTTTTAGCCCCTCTATGGTGGAAACGGTGGGGGATAGCAGATAAAAAAAAAAGTTGAAACAGCTCAAGCAAAGATGATGAGAAATCAGAATTAAGATGAAATGTGATGGGGAGATAACAGAGAAAGGAAAAAAAGAGGTGAGGAGAAGATGCAAATAGGAACTGACAGTGAGGAGCTGTTTGGGATCGTAAATGAGCTTCTTGGAAAGCAGTGTGGCACTCACTGGGCTGGAGCCACTGAATTACAGGATTACACCCCAGAACTCAGCACCACAGAATCCTCTCCCAGCTACTCAAGCAGCTCTAGATTTATTACACTCTACAGCTTCCTGGCTTTCTTAGCTTGTCCTTGTAAAAGCATTGAAATCAAAGCTGAATGGAAAATTAACCAACCTCTCCCTTGTCTTGTCTTCTCATTTCCCTTTAAAACAGAGAGAAAATGTAAATGTTATTTTCTCTCACTTCAGCAGTTGTTGACAAGTCAGGAGGTAACAGTGAGAAGACTTCATTCAGAGCTTTGTGCTCTTGTTTCTGAAGCCAGCAGTCTTCACAGGTGCTACTGGGAACAATTCAAATTGCAGCCCTTTTTCATTCAATAAGTCTTGCAACTCATGCCCATGAAACACAAAGGAAAAACTAAAAATGAAAGGCAAGAGGGTGCTTTCTGACAGCATTTCTTTTCAGAGTTCAGAAGTTCATACAAGGGCAAACCTTTCCCATGCCAGTTTTGAGTACTTGATCATGGAAACTCTGGAAACAGAAAATTCACAAGGCTGTATATGAAGTTTATACGAAGCATAATCAGAAAAAACCTTGGTGAATGCTTCTGTTTCTCAAGGTGGTGAGAACAGAGTTTGGCTCACTTAGCCTTCAGTAGGTTTCTTTATTTCACATTTTTGTTACTGAGTGTGACTAAAATTACTAAAACCGCTCAAATACAGAAGGCAGATAATTCTAGGTCCAGTTATTGAACAGCAGAGGTACAGGAGAGATGCAATTTGTGGAACACAAAGACCATGCTCATCTTTGCTTCATCTTGTTTCTGTATTTCATCAGGTCTTTTTTTTACAGAAATAAAAGAAATGGACACCACCTGTGCAGTTCTTCTATTTCAGTATATTTTTGAGGCAGGAAAAATAAATGGTGTGAGACAGGACATTTCATTCAGCTAGCTACCTCCATTTTCACAGAGGTGGGATCATATATTTAGGCATGTAATTTCAGACCAAGCATTCTCATATCCATTTATCGTTTTAAGGAGTCTAGGATTTATTCAATGTCATTACCCTCAGCCTCAGGACTGAGGTTTGCATGATGCCCCTACTCTCCCTCCTCCTTCCCTCAAAGGATCACACACTACAGAATTTTTTAAAAGAGGTAAAAAACTCATCCTTCCCAAAGCAAAATTCAACTCTTACAAAAAAGTGCCAGATTTGATTTATTGGAGTGCAGCCTGAGTCAACCACAGGGCACAGATTTCTGCAGCAGGCTGTATTTTAGCAGATATGGTGCTTGGCTCTGCTGTTGTCTCTCTTTCACTGTGCAGTGCTTGAAGTAGTGCATAAAGCTGTGGCAAATTATACTTTTGGTTTCATGGGTTTTCAGTTTAAAACAACCCCACTCAGAATTCAGCAGGAGCAGGTGAGATCCATCACCTCTCTCTGTCTCACACCCAGGATCTTGGTCCCAGGTGAGATGCCTGACCCCTCACCAGCATCATGACCCAACTCATCACTGTTTCTGCAAAACACCTCCCTTGGCAAAAGATTCCCAGGGAAAAACTTGGTTTTCTGTTGAGCTCTGAGCCTGCCTTGCCCAGCATAGGGATGCTGCTCTTACATCTATGAAAATGCTGAAAAAATGTCACTTGGAAGAGGCAAAATCCTCCTCATCCTACTGCCCAGCAGGGAATTGCCTGAGGTGATGAAGCTGAGAATATCTGACTGCCACTCTGTGCTGGGCAAGCCCCCTAAAAATGGTTCCTGACCTTGACTAGAAACTAGGTGGTCTTTTTCTCTCTCTTCCCCCTATTTCTCTCCAGAGCTCTGGAAGGTCTGCTCCTGTGATGAATCACACGGAGTGACATTCTGCTACCATGAAAGTCAACAGCAAAACTCTCAGTGGTTCATTAGAATTGGCATTTAGGTTAACTTTTACTGTACTTTTTAGTAGAGAGTAACACTCTAGTTTCTCCAGGGATAGGGAGAGCAGGCAACACAAAACTCCATGTCACAGGTACTTACACAATCTACATACTGCACAGTTTGGCAACAAGCAAAACTTAACTCCTATTTTCCTTCATTTCACATTCCATCATTCCCTTCAAATGTATTTCATCTTTTGCTGCTTTGAGGGTCAGGCTTGTTTTTTGTTGCCTTTTTTTTTTCTTTTTTCAGAATGCCAAACTACTTTTCAACAATCATAAATACTCTTGAAGAGTGAGGACCTTTATCATGGCACAGAATTAATATAGCACAGGGTTCCTTTCCTGTGCAGCTGGAGGCACTCACTTATGAGTGAAAGAGCCAGTTCTCAGCCAAGGATCTAACAAAGGCAAATCATTTTTGTGTTTGTCTGAAGTGTTATTCCCCTTGCTGCATCATATACTCATGTTACTGTATAAGACCAATAGAGGACAAACCTCACCCCAGGGAACTAAATAATAATGTTTTCACAATTCTCCCTCTCCCCAGGAATTGCACACTGATATTACAGAAAAACACATTAAGTGCCTAAATATTACAACAGGGAGTCAAGTGGAGGAAAAAAAAAGTTCTTTTCTCTGCCCACAGACCCTTTTCTGCTTCAGGGGCATGCATACCTCTATTCCTGCTGGCTGGGAAAAGAAAAGAAGGGACATGGGAAGGAAACAGGAGCTGTGGGATGAACCAAAGAACTCTTCCCACTTTAGGTACCAAAGTGATGCTACACTCAAGAGATGTGAGGGAACCACAGAGAGCCCTGCACAAGCTCTTGTGGGGGCTGGAGCCTGCAGATCCACACCTCAGCTCAGCATCCATGTGGGAACAGGGGGAGCAAATCTGCAATGAGCAAGAGGAAAATCCTGAGGCAAAGAAAAGGTGAAAAAGGGATTGATGACAGGGGAAGGGCAGTGAGTGGAAAGAACATCGAATCTTGCGAGACAAGGAGCAAAGGACAAACTGCATGAGAATAAGGGGAAAACATGGGTGGGAATAAGGCTTTTGAACAAAAAAGGGCGAGACTTGGATGAAGAAATTGAAGAATGCCAACAAATCATGAAAATGTTTTGGAGTGTCAAAGACTGCTCCTTATTCCATCCGTTTTTTCCTGATTGTTACAAAATTGTTACTGGAGGAAAAAGACAACATTTGGGAGCCTGAGTGGGAGCAAACAAAACGCCACAACATATTAAAAAAAAGTAAGAAAGAACAAAATATGCCTTTTTTAAAAGCAGATAGTGAAAAATAAATTGGTGGAGTGCACCTGTGGTCCAGGACTCTTTTTACCTTCCTTTTTACTAACTATAAGCATTTAGGCTGAAAATGACTCCATGGCTACAAAGTGGTTTGTGTGACAGTAGATGTTATCTGCACTCTAAGGTCCAAGAACACAACCACCAGCTCCCCCAGCTGCCATCATGCAATGGCTAGGAATTTGCATGGTTGAAGCAGTGACTTGAAAATATTGAAAGTACTATGAAGGATATCTTTATACTCCATTTCCTAGAGGCTAAGCAGCAGTGTATGGATGCAGAAGGGAATTTTCTCTTTAACTGAGGGGAAAAAACCCAGAAGCCAACAAAAAAAAAAAAAAAAAAAAAAAAAAAAAAAAAAAAAAAACAAAAAAGCAAAAAAGCCAGTACTAAAAAGATAATCCACTGTGTATTTTCAGCTCTGCTTGTTTTTGGAAAAAGCAGAGTAAATAATTTCTGTTCTTGAGAACAGCTTTAGTCAGACTCAATTCTCTCTCAGGTTGTACAGTCACACAAGGGAAATCAACCTCAAGCTACCTGGCTTATCAGCATGTTTTAGCAGAGAAAGAGTACCTGCTGACTGTCCCCTTTGCATCCCTCATCCAACTCGCTGATGAAAGCAGCTGAGCAAACAAGAGTTGGAAAAAAAGTTTGCAATTTAACTTCACTTGTGTAACAGTAAATTCTTCCCCCTTCAAACAAGCAGACTGAGCAATGATTCAGAGAATTGTCTAGATCACAGTGACTTCTGGACCTTCTTAGTCATACAGTATTTCAGACTACCCCTAAAATGCTGCTATTTTTTGCTCAACATCAGGATCAACTCCATTGCTGCTCTCTCAAGCTGAGATGGACAGATATCTTCATTGATTTATTGACCCAGGCTATTATTTAGTATAAGGAAACACTATATCCCTCAAGCTGTGAATCTGAGGTCATTACTGAGATGCCAAAAGGAGTTTAAGAGATTATTGAACATGTATCTTTGCCTCATGTTGAAAACAATAAACAATTTTCTTATGCTTATTTGCACAATAAGGGAATGCAAATGTGAAATGCAGTGGCAAGTTTCATCTGTTAAAAACCCTACTTTTTCCCTAATTTGTTCACTCTCTGATTAAGATTTCTGTCTCAAATTCATGTTATTTTCTTTTGAGTAAGTTTTTTTATCTGTTGGATTACATAACATACACTTTTATAAGTTACCTGTACAGGCAGATGTCCCTTAAAACAACAAGACAAGAGAAATCAGTCTACTACAATTAGAAATATTAACTAAACTTAAAGCAATGAGTCTTCACAGCCAGTTTATGTATGCCCTGATGACTTTTTGACAATATTTTTAGTATGCAGTACAATAGTTTGCTAATGCTGAGTGATACTTTTAAATATGAAAATGTATATTGAGATGACAGATAAAAGTATTACATGATGTTTGTCCTTGGATTAAAGGCTCCTTATTTGTTTGCACTGACATGAGAAATGATAATGGCTTTGGAAAAACTGATATTGTTTGTCATGTCACAGGTCCTCTGAGATCTTCCTCTTTTCTGTTACTTTTAATACAAAGGGAGGCCTAAAATTGCATTAAGTCAAATCTTAGAGGCTTAGCTTAAACCTTAACATCAAAATAGTTGACATAATTCTTGATAAGTCTTTAGATGTGGGCAGAGTGATTCATAATAAGCAACAGGTTTGGAGCTTGTATCCAGCTTACAAATGACTTCAAGGCACAGTCCCATACAGAGCACATTAACATTTAACCTTCAGGTAAAAAATAAGGCATGAAGTCTTATTATTCAAAATCAGCTCCAAGAGCAAACATGGCAGTTGTCATCTCACCAGGCAAAAAGAGAGAAATTGATACATTCAGCATGCAGAATCTCCCCTTCCTCATCAGTAGAAATAAATGCTTGAATTCCTATTCACCTTTCCATGCTGGGAAAGAATGCTCCAGTTGCATTAATGCTGGCAGAAAAGCCTGGCAGTGTCTCACTTGAAAGACTTACAAGCTGCAAAGTATTAGTCATGCATTTTCATTTGCCGAGGAATAAGAGCACTTTGCCATCTCCATCCTGCCCTCAGAACAAGCTAAACCCCATCATGCAGCCAGGCTAACGACAGCAAGGGTTTGTCCCTCAACCTCTGAAAACACAGATTGGTGTAGAAGCATAAAAACATCCTTGTGTTTTGCACAGCTGTGGCACACAATCTTTACAAACAATCAATAAGTCACAGTTGGCCGGAGTCAATGTGAGACCTCCTTTGCTGGCACTTGGCTTGGAGGTCCCTTCCAAGCCAAACCCTTCTATGATTCCATGAAGTCAGAGAGAAAAGAGATGTGCTGAAAGACCAGCTACATTTCTAACAGTTTATAAAGGAAAAAAAAAAAAAAAAAAGATAAACGGACTACAAAGAAAACAGAGAACAAGCTTTTTCAAACATCAAAATGAAATTGCATCTCTTTTAACAGTATAAATATCAATAACCAGAATATCCTCTGAGAGCAAAAAAATAAAAAGCAAACCTATGGAACAACAGTGGCAGGCTTATTTGCATTATTTTCTCCAAAACTTTTAATGAAATTAGACATGGAATTCCACAAGCAAAATCCTACCTGCTTTGATCACATTAGAGATAATCAGACCTTGGTTAAATGCGAGCATGCATGCACTAATCTGAAACATCTCTCCACAACTAGAAAAAACTGTAGAATAAAAGTCCATCTGGAAATGAATTATAGTTAAAGCAATATGTATTGCAGGAAAAAAAAAACAGCATTGTACCTGGCACTAATTGCAGTTGGATGAAAAGCCTAGAAACAGGAGTTCCCTAACCCATAATTCCACCAAAAAAAAATATAAACCTGTCAAAATACTTTTTTCCATACTATATAATATATTACACACTATAATGAAAAAGACCCAAGCCCAACTGCAAATAAAAATTTCTTTGGCAAGGTGGAAAAAAGTCACCTGTAGTTTGAAATTTATTCTTGATTACATAGACATTCTGGAGGTTCACTACTCTTGTAATTACAATTCAGGTTGGTAACCCCAGTTTGTGGAAATGAATCTGCAATTAAGTGTATTGTATGATTCCAAAAGTTACATTTTTAGGTTTAAAAGAGATTAAATCAAGTCCTAGAACCTGTCAGGTAAAAAATAAGGGAAAAAAACCTGCAAATCAGAAAATCCAGCAAAAAATCTAAACAAAGAAAACAATCCTCAGAGAAACAAAAAATACCAAAAGTTACACTTTTTTTTTTTGTTACCTAAGTTGAGTATAAATTACATCAAAGCGACATTCATTTTAGGTATTTAAGAGATCTTTCTAAAAAATAATGAACTAATAAGGGGAGAAAAACAAAATATCAAGAAAGTGATGAGTATCTCTTCATCAGCCTAACCTGAAATATTACTTTCATTTGCTCTCCCTTCCTTGTTGAGAACAGCCCTGGTCTGGGCCCAAAATGTCAATGACCTCAAACAGATTCTTTGATAACTGAGAACAGCAACAACACATTAACAGAGCAACCCAGTCATCTTCCCTGCTGGGGATGCAGATGAATGCTGATATAAAACTACTTTGGTCCCACTGCACCTGAGCAGCACAGAACAACTTACTCCATGCATTGATCTCAAACAAAAGCAAAAACAACAACAAGAACAAAAAGAAGGGAAGCAGGAGGGAAGGTACAGAAGGAATAGTGGGGAAAGAAAATTAAAGAATTACTCATTCAGACCCATAAAGTCCAGGAAGGGAATTGAGGAGAAAAAGCTTGTTGAAACTGGGGTTTGATTGCTTTGGGGTTTTAAGTATGAGACACAGCAAGTTGCCCTGCCTAAGCAGTAAAAGAGACTCAGGTAATGGGACATTTTCTCTGCTCAGGTATTCCCAGGCTGAGCATTTTTTTCTTTCCAGAAAGGTTCTTCACAGGCTCACTTGCAGAGCCAGCTGGCAAGGACCTTTCTGCCATCCTTTGGTCTTTGCTGACTTCTGGGCTGACAGTGTTAAATACTCTCACCCATGAGCTGGAGAGCAGGGGGACTGGCCAACAGGACAGCTCAGGCTGTTTAACAAGGACATAAAAAAACTTCTGCACCTGGAAGAAAATAACTCCAGTGAGCAGCAAAGCCTGGGGACTGAAAAGCTGGAAAGTGGCTGAGCAGTAGAGGCAACTTATATTATTTACATCATAGCAAGTGCCTCTTCCACCTACTATCAGTGAAACAGCAGAGCTACTTCACACAGTGGCCTCAACTTTTCATTCAATATCCCAGGCTAAAAATAAGTTGCAGTAATCTCATAAAGTGTCAGAAAGAAAATGAATATCAGAAAGAAAATCTGTCACAATACAGAAGAGAAGTGACTAAAGCAATACATATCCTTGATTTTTCTTCATCTCTTGAATTCCAAGGCTGGTCATCTAAGCTAGTCAGAAAGGGAGAAAAAAAGCAACAACTCAAGAACAACAGCAACAAAAAAATCCAATGAGTCATGATGACCAGAGATGGTGAACAAGATGCAAACGAAACATTCAGAGGCCAAGTAGCAGACATGCCACATACTTATTTCAAAACAGAACCTTATCCCACTTTATTCTGTTGAAACCATCACTTTAATAGCTTATTATTTCTGTTTGACATCCCTCTATATTCGCGTTTTACTTTTCATCTCAGAATGTTTAATCAACATTGATATTTAGAGATGAGACTGGGCTGACCAGTTTGCAGTTCATAAGTTCTACTAGGTTTCAGTAGAAACATTATACAAATTTATACACATCTCACACTGCATTTTGCATGCTAGACAGATTGAGCTCATGTTCTGCAAGTTTTCCAAAAAGCAGAACTAACATCAAAGTAAAAAGTGCCCAGCTTCCTGTTCGCTTTGTAGTAGGTTTGCATTTTCAAACATGGTGCATAATCATAAGTGAAAAAATGGATGGAGTCAGCCAGAATTACTTTTGTAAAACAGCAATTTATACACAAAATTTCCACTATAAGGAGAAAGGGGGGAGGAAAAGGGAACAGTAAGGGGTGGGGGAAGGAAAGAGTCATATTCTTGAAAAATAGAAAGGGAAGAGCAGAAGCCTTCTTAGAATTCATCTCTGAAATTTTAGGGCATGTATGCTTGTCTTTATTAAATACATCTATCAAAAAGAAACAGATTTGGAAGTGCTGGAAACCACAGACAAAACAAATGGCTAAAATGCAGACCATAGGTTCTTGCAATTAAAACTGATTTTCAGTGTTCCCCGCTCTAAGTACCTGTGCTTTCCAATTGTTTACAAGCCGAGTAATTTGAAACTTGGACACTATCTACATCTGAATGAGTTCATCTGCCCAGATGAACCAGCACAGCTCCAATAGTGTAGAGCCAAATGAGTTTAGAGCCACTGGGGACTTTGCCTCATGCTGTGACAATCAGGAAAATATGTGGTTTTTTCCCAATTACCTTCAGAGGCTTGACCATGCCACCCTTATGAATACTTTTCCAGAATGGATTGGTGATATTTTTTTTTTTTTTTTCAGGTAGAAGCCACACCAGGTTCTGGCAGAACCCCCAGCCCCACACAGGCTTTGGCCAGTGAGGATGGCAGAGGATGTCTCCCACCTTCCCTGACAGCAGCCAGCAGGGCAGGGAGCACAGTTTGCCCACAGGCTTTGCAGGTGCCAGTGGAAGAGAGCAGAGAGGCGAGAGCTGACAGCCTCTGTCAGGCATGAGTGACCATTCCTTTCCTTCCTTCCCTCCCTCTCCCTTCTGTGGGCAGTGGCTGTCTGGCCTTTCATGCCCCACGTGCAGCTCCAGGAGGCAGAGGTGGGAAAAGAGGCAAAGAACAAGTTGATTTTGTGTAGCAAAGTCTCTCTAATCAGCCAAGCCTGAAGCATGAGAACCTGCCATTCCCATTTCCAGTTCCCCTCCCCTGCAGTTAACTGGGAGCAATCAGCCCCCAGTGCAACCTGCTGCAGATTCAGCTCAAGAGGCAGACATCTGATCATAAGCTGCTCTTATCTGGAACATCATCCACAGAATTCAGAAATTTCCCCTGAGTAAACCCAGCAGGTTTATTCCTTTTATCATAGGGCTTTGCAGCTTCTCTGTCAGGCTCTCATCTTTAACTCAGGTAGAGAAAAACAATGTGTTTTTCCTTTTTTGGCAAAATCTAGACCATCAGAAACTTTAAAATGCAGTCATACACATTTATCACACTAAAGCAGATGTAGGTCTCAGAAAAATTTTGTATGACTCCTAAAAACAAAAGTTATATGCAGGTGAAGACAGGCTTTTCTAGCACAAAGACATCCATCCAGTTGATGGGCAGCACTACCAGCTCTCCTCAGAAGTCCCATCCCTTTCAGCTTACTTATATTTCATTTCATATGTATTGGGCCAAGCCACCTTATTTTAAGCTTCAATCATCCATGTCAACTCTTATTCACCCAGCTGAACAGTCCTTTTAACAGAAGAAAGCTTTGCAGGCCGAGACACACGCTGAATGTTTAAGAACCAGAGCCAAGGTGGGCAAACCCCCAGAAGCAGTGGAGGAAGCACAGCAATCTCCTCTCTGTGTGTTCAGAACAGGACTTTAATAGAAAAGCAGCCAGAAATGCTCCCCAAGCACCACAGCTACCAGCGAGCGCTTAAGGCAGCGGAAAAGCCGATGCCCCTGGGCAGGTGGTGCCGCAGAAGCTGCACCTGCACAGCCCTGCTGGGAGCACAGGAGGTCAAGTTTCACCAGGCAACCACTTCTTTGGTCTATGTACCTCCCTGTCCTCAGAGGCCCTGCTTCTAAGACCCAAGTCTACGCTGCCCAAGTCATGTTTTACTGTATGACATTTTGGCTGCTCTTGCCTCAGGCCTGTTTATCTCTGTTCCTTTTCTTGCCTAGGCATTCAGACCAGTTTCTTTCTCAGTAATGGGACTTTGGAGAGCTTGCTTTCAAAACAACTAATAAAATTCTAAACAAGGCTTCCTGGTTTGTTTCTTTGGTGCAGTATTCCCTGTTCAGCTCCTGCCAAAGCTCCCCTCCCAAGGCAGGCAAAAGTTTCTTCCAAACCATCTTCCTCCCACATATTAATTAAGCATTACTCCCAGGTCTTGAAGCAGGCTTGCTTTTCGCTGACCATGAGGTAATTGTAGACAGATTTTCAGCTAAACCTCGTTGCTAGCTTAGTTTGTTTTTTTCCCTCCACTTAGGGAGCTCAAATTCACAGAGGTTGTGCTGTGCCTACTACATTATAATATATGCAGTACACTAGAAATATTCTGCTAAAACTTCAGCAAATTAACATATATAATTAGGAAACCCTCATATTACCATGTTGTAGAATCAGCAAACAACTTGTAATCCAAGGATTTTGGGTTCTGTCTGGTCTTTTTTGCCCTCTAGGTGTTGCAATTAATTATAGCAGTGCTTTTTGTTTTGCAAGTATTATTATAGTTAATGATGATGAGTGTAGATAATTTTGTTAGGTTGCTGTTTTCTAGCTTAGGGGTATCACTTTCATTCTAAAGTGTTGATTGTTTCTTATCTAACTTTGAAAATGAGATTAGATGTTTCTTGTATTGTCAAACTATGTAGATTTATATGGTAATTTAAAATCCGATAAGATATGAGTGGCATTGGATTGTGTAATAAAGCAATCACAGCAGTTGACACTTCAGAGAAAATTAAATTGAGTCTTGCTTTAAAAGAGAGAGACCAAAAAAAAAAATGTACCACTACATGCAGGGGACCAAAGCGCTGGGGGAAGCATTTAGGGCGAGAGAATCATTACTTAACTTACAAGCAGTGCCCTCATTTTCTCTGCATGACTGGACAGGTGCATCCATTATGTGTTATTTCAGGAGGAAGAATAAAGGAAATAAATGGCCAAATACCAGGAGCTGCCTAGAATGAGACTGACTGGCTGAAGATTTCCGTGATGGGACTTGGATTACAGGCTTCTCCTAACGTGCTTTTGCAGAGACATGGATGGGAGAATAATAAGGCAGGAGTGACCCCAATCCAGTGGATGCAGTTTCTTCTACAGGAAATTTAAATTCTCCTTGCAGGTGGGGCAAAGAAAAAGTAACCCTTTTGCCTTCAGATGTAAAGGCAGCTTCTAAACCAACACTGGAAATTGAATTATGCATAAGAACTCTGCACAGAAATACCCTTTTCAGTATCTATGAAAGAGAAACAACAAGTCAAACGGATGCTTTTAGGAAAAGATGATGCCCCTGGGGACTGTTAGGGAGGCACATGATTTTGCAGGATGGGAGGCTGCCTGCTGATTTCCTTCTTACAAGGAGTCACCCTGGTGTATATTGTCAGGCTTGGGACTCTGGGCTGTCGTGCTGCAGCTGAAAAGTGGTAGGACAGAAGAGATTGAAAGTACAGTCCAGAACATGCCAGGAGAATTTTCTGTTGGAATGGGGCTCTTGCACATGGCAAACATGACCTGGGAGCCTCCAAAGGCTATAGCTGCTCTAAACAGGCCAGGGCAGCGCAGCGACACCAGGACATGAATCCCTCTCCTCCCTAATGCAGAGCATCAGAGGGAGCTGGTGCCAGTAATGAGCCCCCTCATGAGTTTCCCTATGGAACAGCCAAAAGATGCCATTAGGAGGGCAGACTGGTGACTGGAGAAGACACAGTCACATTGCAGGACCTCCCCAGAATCCATATTAGAGCGTCTTAAAGGTTGACATTAAGATGGTGGAGGAAGGGATGGGCCGTGCCTTATAAAAGTGATCTCATTTTTAGCAAGAAAGAAATAGAAATGCAGATACTTAGGTCAAGCCACTGTGCATTTAAGAGCAGCTGAGTCTCAGTCTGAAAAGCAGAGCTGTGATCTACTTGTTTCAGTTATGCAATCCATATTTTATGACCAAATTGTGATCAAACACTGGTATAGCTATTGTTCTTGCAGCTTTTACATCTGAATAGTAGGCACTGCTGTATCATCAGACAGCTGAGCCCCAACACAAGACACATCCCTTTCCTGGCTGCACAGCATGAGAGGCTATCTGAAACAAGGAGGATATAAGGCCTGGATCAAAGATGATGGTGGAGATCCTTTATTCTGGAATATTATCATTCTGAGTTAACAAGCCAAGAATGGGGACCAAGAGTCAAAATTAACTTTTGCTTTTAGAAGAAAATTTTATGGCATTTCCCACTCTCCTTTTTTTCACTCCTAAAGTCTTATGCATGTC
The DNA here is from genome assembly GCA_013396995.1 of Dicaeum eximium. Lineage (NCBI taxonomy): Eukaryota > Metazoa > Chordata > Aves > Passeriformes > Dicaeidae > Dicaeum > Dicaeum eximium. Next base: position 199,408 of record VWZP01007022.1, read on the forward strand.
TCAAATAATTTGGAAATTACCTGGAAAATGTAGCTGAACTATGGAGTGCTCCAACTGTTCTCTATTTGCTTTAACTCAAACAAAAATTCATATAGCATCATAAATGTGTCAAGAGATAAATTAAGAAAAAAAATTGTCTTTCCTCTGCCTGAAAGAGCTTAAATGCTGCAGTGCTGCTATCCTCAGTTAACAATTTTGAGGTATGAAAGCTTCTCCTTAACAGCAAGTGCGAACAGAATATTTTATCAGAGCAAGCACTACTTCTAACACTTGACTTTTCTTGCACTCTACATCCTCTTGGGCTAGGTTGCTGGCACAACTCTGTTTCTGCTCCCCTAACTCTGCTTTCTTCCTCTCACCACCTCTTGCTCTGCCCCCTCCATGGTCCATCTGCTGCTCACTGCAGTGAAACCAGCCTCCCATCCTCCCTCCAAAATCTACACTGGTAGATTGAGCCCCTTCCCAAAACACAAAATAAAGAGTGAGCAAAGGAAAAACAGTATCCTCTGTCACAGTCCCAAATTAGTCACAAGCATCCAAAAAATGAGAGACTTCTAGCAGAAACCCCAGAGTAAAGAAGTAAATGCTACTCAGAAAGAGATAAGCCTGACCTCTTAAATCACTTAATGCCTTCCCTGAAGTCACAGATCTACTATGGACCAGAGAAGTCAAATCTAGTCAGCTCCAAGGGATGAAGGGGCACTACAGGCAGGACTCAACTTCCTATCCTGCCCTTTCATCTTCAGCAATCCTTGTTTCTCATCTGACACATCTGTGCTATAGACTGCAGTGACTTTAATACCAGAGATTCATGGAGGATTTTTCATCGTCAAACCCACAGCAATGAACCATTTCTGGAAAATCTTTTTCCATCCCCCTCCATGCCCGTCAAACTATCTTAACAGTATTGGTTAAACAAAGCTGCATAAACCCAGTGTAAATCAGCTGGTTTGCTCTAATTCAGACTTGTAACTCTCTAACATCATTGTGCTTTCACACTGCTCTAACTCAGCCAAGCAGTAAGTAGTATCTGTTAGTAAAAAAGCTTTATTTGTGAGGTGCTCCTGGAGCATCTCTGCATAACCAAGAGCAAAAACAGTTGCCTCCCTTCTTTTGGCAAACAAGCAGCCAGGCAAGATCCTTAGCCTAACTAAGGAATGTATGCTAACACCACATGCTCAAGAATATTCATAATCATGCAAATATCTTTGGCCCATTGACTGAGTCTCTGCAAGTGAACAATTAGTTTCTCCTCTATAAATTTTAATAACATAGGGCAAACCATCTATGCTGTAGCTGTTAGCTTTCTCCTCATCTCATTATAACAGAAGAATCCATTTGGCATTTGTCATCTTTCTTTGTATGTCTTCAGGAGAAAATTGTTCTTGGTATTCAGCAGCTTCCTTTTTTAATACATTGTCATGAACAAAAGCATGCATTCATTGCTTCTCAAATTTCTCTACAGGACTCGAGAAGAGAACGTTTTGTTTGTCAGTTGTCATACTTCAGGATATTTTTCATAAGCAAATCACTCACCATTCATCAGCTTTATGTGGTTCTACAAAAAAAAGGAAGTGTTTGCTCCACTTTTCAACACACAGATGCAACCTCATTGTAGGTTCAAGGATGAGCAACTCTAGATGCATAAACTCATAACCAATTAGCCTTATGGGGAGATCTTCTGTACTTTGAAACAAATTTTTATGCAAGTAGCTAGGGAAAAACTTCCCTGTGGTTATTAATTAGAGTGGGTAATTAAGACCATTAATCTCACTGACTCTTTTTCCTTCTAATTCACAGCAATTTACTTAGGAATAAATAGCTCTGATCTTTTGGACAATTCTTCCGGCCTTTAACAAGTTATTCCTCTACAGAAGGACAGCTAAGCATGGAAAGTGCATTCTCCTCAAGCACTACAAACCACACGTAGCAGAGGGGAACAAAGCCCTGGTTGAGAATTTCCATCAAAGACAACCAAAGGAATTTAAACTGCACCTGCCACAGGTCAGCAGAACCTCCTCACTTCCCTCACATGCACACCTCTCTGATCCCAGGCTAGACAAAAATGACAGGTACCAGGGCAAAAAGAGGAAATCCCAAATTTAGTTGTGGTAGGGAATAATCTGACATAATAACACTATACTATCCTTCAGGTCTGCAACAGCTGCATAGGCATGGGGTTCCTGGTGTTATGACAGTGACTGCCACAGAGCTCTGCTGCCAGTTTTCCAAGAGGCTTACCACTGGCTTGGTTTATGTATCTAAAGGAATATTGCAACAGCCAAAGGCAAAACTCCTTTTGCCATCCTCACTTAGCCAAACTGATTTGTGTTTTTTTTCCCCCATACAATCCTTGCTCTTCTGTAATGCTTAGCACCTTTCAGAAGCACACAAAGCACTGTCTGTCACAGCCAACTGTTTCCTTTCTACACCTTCCCAAGAGAGCCCTGAAGGGGAATTTCTTTAGCTGGCTCCAAATGCTACAGGCCAGGTGTGGAGAGTATGACAGCAGACACTCACTAAGTGCTTTACTTAGTCATTTAGAGGAACAAATAAAAACCCTACAATAATGCAAACTTCTGAATACAACTTTATTGCTGTTACTGTACAGGCAGAGGGGTGGCACAAAGAGACACACAGCTGTGGCTCTGTCATTCCCTAAAACAGGACCAGGAAACAAGTTTGGGCACAGGACCCTGATCATCCAGACTGGCTCTTTGCTATCTGGTTTGGGTATTTCAGCTATACAAAATCAACTATCGATCACGTTGCCCAAGCACATACAGAGGTGGAGCTCACTCCAGAGGTGACAAACATAGCATTCCACAGGACTTGGATTCTTTTCTCTACCCAGTGATTTATTAGTGAGAAGGTTCATGACAAAGAAAACCAATTTTCCAGACAGCCACAATGGGATGTGATAGGAGATGTTTCAGACTGAGAAAGCCACACAAACTATTTTGTAGCAAAACAGTCTTGGGGACCCAGAGGAATCCCAGGTCCAAGGACCACCTAAGCACAGATTCGTCTCATCTGCTCATGCAGTCTGGACATGAACTAGGGGATACCACACAGCCCTGGGGTGAGGCACCAGTCTCTCCTAGAGCTGTAGGCGCAGTGTGCATGCTCATACACCAGCAGGGTGGATGATAATTGTTCACTGCAGATGTGCTCAGTGCTTTACAGACACCACTTCTAAGGCTTTACACCCTGAAAAGCATTTAAAGTTTTGAAACACAATCCAAATAGGCCTGAGGCTGTCTAATTTTCCTTTCAAGGAGTTATGAATTTATACTTGGGCTCCTTCTCAACAGACCATTTTTGACCCAATGGCCCATGATGGCTCCTTCAAATCGAGCTACCTCCTATCAGTCAACTTCTGTTTAGTTCACAGATCATCAGTGCAATGGAATTTAACAGCTGCTCAGGAGCTATTATAGTCTTTCATGTCAATCTGATTGCCAAGGGTATAAAACAAATGTCAAAAATCTTCAAGAATAATTTTAATTGATATTTACTGACCATACACAGGTAGTAAGCCTTTCCTTTTCTCCAAAGAGTAAAGCCAAAATAGTTTATGACCAGGGAATTAGAGCTCCCAGAACAAATGGGTCAACACAGTAAACATCAGATGTATTCTTAAGCCGTAGAAGCTTAACAGCACATTTACTCAATAAATCCCTGCTCTTCATTTCATTTATATAAAATAAAATTAGCAAAATTTCAAAAAGAAATTTAAAAGGGAATATTTTTTATTAAGAATTCACCTTGGGCTTACTGTAGGTCTTTTGTGCACTTAAAATGCAATCCTCCAAACATTATGAATATATGAAGCCTCAAGAATAATTAAAAAAAAAAGAAGTCTTCTTACACAGAGGAACAATCTTGATAAGACAAAAAAACCAGTTTGAGGTCAGATATATCTTTCAAAGCATGAAGTGTAAACATGTACATAAACTAATTACGGGAAAGAGAAAGCCCTGATGAGCCAACTGAACACAAAAAAAAAAAGGCACCAAAAACTCAAACTGTAGGCATGAAATTCAGCCTTGAGAAATCTAAAGCATTAGTCTCCATTTTCTTTACTAAAAAAAGAAGTGGGTGGGGAGAGAGGCATTAGGCCAGTGGCTAAAACATTTAAAGGGTTCCACACCTTTTCCAAAAAAAATAACCCAAGAATCCAAAAACTTGGAGTCAAGTGGAAGAAATTAGAAATAATTAGTCTTCAGTAACTTCAGGGATGAACTGAGACATGTGGGCAAGGGGAAGCCCATCTGTGCTCCTTAGCAGAGGGAGAGGAAGGTGATGAAGAATTTGTGTTTCAGTAATTTCTCAGAAGAGTTCTATACATCATGTAATACACCTCAAAGAGCAAACAGCTGCTGACCACAAGCCTCAGTTCTTCCACTTCTAGGAACCATTTCCACACAGAATGACAATTTTAAATTTTTTTCCCCCCTGTCCCAAAGGATTTTGGAGGTATGTGAAAACGAAATAGAAAAGGAGAGCAGTTACTGAAGCAGCATTCAGGTAAAAGGTACACATCCATCCTCATTCCCTCAGGCACAGGATGATAGTACATTCTAAATTACTAGATAATAGGAGTGATACCCTCCTCCACACCTTTTCCAGTAGATGCCCATTAAAGAGCAGCCCTGGTCCAGAGCTGTAAACTAAGTGTTTTAGGAAATGGGACCTGATGGTTTGCATTCAAACCATCACTTTTGCTCCATGTGTCATAGGAGGGCTGATCACATCCTCTGAGGTTTCCATTTGTAGTAAAAGGCAGCTGGATGTTCAGCATGACAATTTTAAGTGGCTATAAAATGCACACCTCACTCTATGCAGCTTGAAAGAAGCCAACCCTGCCTGTGCACCCACCACAGAGTTCTAGATTATAAACTCAGAGTTGAGGAGAGAATATGCTTAATTCTCAAGTATTTTTGTTTGGTTTAGCCCTCATTTTCTTTGAGTAAAAAGGAATATTGGAAATTAGAGTCATTGCTGGGACACATCCCAGCAGAGATCTCTGCATCCCTTGCAGAGAAAGTGAAGACCACTTAGGTAGCAAGGCAAATTTATTAGGAAGGAACTGCAAACTCAGTCAGCACTCTCTAAGAGGAGAACTTAGTTTCAGAAGAATAAAATTAATTTGAATCAAAAGAAGAGAAAGAAAAGGGGAAAATTTACAGATTAGAAAAGCAACATGCAGGAAGGCATTACATGCATACTTATACAAATAAATACCTGATACATTGCAATAATATTAAATTCTTAAAGCAAATTATTTTGCTGGTTTCAAGGTCAGAGTAGATTTTCCCCTCACCTTCAGTGGTAAATCTAGGATGATACATTCAAAGCCATTTAGGACTAGGAAAGAGCATCAACCCACTTAAAGACCAAAACCAACAAAATATTAGCTATTAAAAATTTTCTGTGTGTTTCTATAAAAAGTTTTCCAAGTGTCTGTTCAAGTAGCTCAATTGCCACACATGCATGCCACAAAATTGTTGATCTAGATTAATTGTCCTCTTCCCTTTTAAGATGTCAAAAAAGGGGGAAGTTCTACACACTTTTTTTTCCCTCTGCTGTGTTGTTTCATTCAATCCAGGAAGCAGAGAATACTCCTGCTTAAAACTTTCTGACTGCTCTTCAAGTTAATTCCTGCATAAAACTTGACCAATGTCTAAAACAACTCTGCTCAGAAATAGAGATCTTCTGAAATGCAGAAATGAATGAAGCAGTATGAATCTTTTCAGTATCAAACCAAAAGGAGACATAAATAAGAAATAAACAACAGCTGAAGACTGTGTAAAAACTTAGCATTTGCACACCTGTGCACAGGTGGATTGAAGCACTGAGCACCAGGCTGTTATTAAATCAGAGTAATCAGCGAGACACATTCACAGAAATCACTGTAAGAAAGCTGCAATTGGGTTTTTTTGGGTTTTTTTTGTGTTTTGTTTTTTTTTTTCTTTCAAATCTATGAAATGTGGGTCTTCAAAACTAGCTGAGCTCCTACTTCTTGGCTTGATAGTATTTTGAGAGAGGAACTTTTGTATCCCTACAGAATTAACAGGATCCTCTCATTGTCCCATGTTTACATCCTATTTTCCCCTAAAGGAGCAACTGCTGGGGGGGAATTGAGGGGTTTTTGTGCCAGACATTTGTTCCACACTGGCCACTACACTTGTCAGGCAGGAAGCAGCCTTGTTAAGTTATTTGTATTCCTGAGAGGTTTCCTACTGCCTGGGCTCAGCCTAACCCTGGCCAGGAACAGCTGAACGAGTGACAACAGCTCTGGTGGTTTATGCCATTAAGACATAATGCCTGTCTCACGAGCACAGAACACATTTAGCTGGTGAAGCCAAAGTTTTGCTGCTCTTTTCATTACACCAGAGCACCAGAAAGAGCCAAGCAGGTTTGCAGGGACTGCTCTGGTGCAGAATCAGAAATCCTCAACACGATTTTGAATCCTGAACTCCCACAGGTCACATGTGTCTGCTGCTCCCTCATAAATCAGTCGTGGCTTTCTGAGGTGCATCCCAGCTGAAAACATTTCATTAGGGTCTTACAGCATGAATCCATAGCCAAATGCATAGAACTTGAGCTGGAGGAGACAAAGCATCAGAGGAAAGGACTTTCTCTCTGAACAAATGGAGAGAGGGCCAGGCATCACCTACTACAAAGGGACAATGAGACAAAGTGTCTGCACAGCTGCCTAGGACTGACTGCGGCTTCTAAATTTGACTTCTCCAGAATCCCACCCTTCTCTCACTCTTCAGAGTACCCTGTCCAACTCAACCAGGTAAAAAATACTTCTAGCTCACACCATTTCTCTTTTCTGCATCACTGTAGGTAACACACAGCTGAGAAAGCTTTTTAAGTAAAGAAGCAAAGAACTGCTCAGTGTTCTGATACAGAAATATAATAAAAATGTAGCTTTCTCTCTCTCTCATTACTCAGTTTAGGGGTCCAACCTGAGAGAATTTAAATTTAATCAGAAAAACAAGCAAATACAGTTGTTTGATGAAATAGATGAGTAAGCACATGGTACTCTTATGCAGTCCTGTGTTTAACTACTTTGAAAATACAAACCTAAAATAATTTCCAAAATGCCTCAACTTTTTCCTTAGTCATTCCCTTCTAAAACAGGGAAAATAATGAACAAATATTATTTTAACTCCAAATACATTCAGGGCAATAGCTGATTCTGTAACCCATTAAAGGAAACTCTGAGGCAGAGGGTAGGATTTAGCACCTGCTAACCATTAAAAACATAGTTTTAAGTTTCCCTGCAATACTTTTCAAAAGAATTTTCAAATATGCCATTAAGCTCATTATTTCTTTAACATTACAGATATTAGCATCATCATAATACTACCATTCATACATCTTCCTTTTTGCTGTCTATTCTTCTTCTAAACCTGCTGTCCTCTTCAAAGTTATTTTATTTAAAAAAACACCCTTCTCCATTGCCAGCAAAGCACTCATTTTCTTCCTTCAAATCCCTCCATATAACCTACATTCCACTGAGATTGACAGTAGTGCTCTAAATGCTGTCAGTGTCACACCCTATCTTACAATTTTACTCTTATCCTGTGTATCATATTCTCCTAAAATCAGATTCTAAATTGCTTGGGGCTTAAAGCCGCCTTTCTACTTTTCTTTATCTTAAATCATTCCAAAGGGCAGAGCTCTTCCCACCCTGACTGGTTAATTTGCAGGAGCTTTGTGGCAGCCAGAAGTAGAGCCAGCATTACTCTACCCATGAACTGGGAGCCAGCTGAGCACATATTATTGCAGCTCCATGTTTTCCACATCAATGGGCAGTATCACTGACATAAAGACAGGCTACGTGGCATTTGGAATGTACATCAAGGTCAGCTGTGCTGCTCATTTTCAGCAATGTCTTGCCAGAGCTATGAATCTATTTTAATTCATTTCAATTTTCATAAGGTAACATTAAAAAAAAAAAATCAGGTGACTTAATTATGATTTTTCAGTTTATTATGTCCTTAAAATTATACAAGGAGGTGAAAAGTATAAATGATAATCATGAAATCCCAACAGCAAAGCATCTAAGTGAGGCAAGTGAACTGAGATTGTGGCAAACAAGATGCTCTCTGATAAATTGAGGGTGCACACTAATATTACAGCAGCAGAGTACAGCAAGGACTACACATTCAATAGTCTAAATATAACGTGGATATCATCAGAAAAAAGAAATCCACCTTCATGTTAAATGTGATAGAACGTTAAGCTTTTTAATAAAGGAGAAAAACCTTTTTTTATGATAATTATATGGATTTAATGGAAACTCTCCCTGTCAAAACATTAAACCCAACTCACCCCAGGAGTCCTGACCATCTAAAACATACATCTTTCTCTACTCCTTTTGAAGTAGCAGCATATACCAGTGAGCTTTCTAATTGACTTTTTTTTAAATATAGAAAGCCTTCATAAACATAAAATGAGCCAATTTAAAACATTGATGGTCTTTGTACTGAAGTGCTGATGAGATAAAAAGCACATCTGAATTACAGAAAGCACTGGCTTTTAGAAAAGGTACCTCTAAGAAATTATTAAAATAATTTTTGCTTAGTGATTTTCTAAGCCAAGAGCAGAAAAGCCATTTTACACAGGCTTATTTTCTCCATCAGCCAAGGTATCACGAGGGCCTTGGTCTGCTTTTGTAGCTGGGGCACAGGAGCAAGAGCAGCTTTTGAACCCTGCTATTGCCACTTGCAATGAGCCTGAGTATCCCACGTTGTCATGATGATAAGACTGCAATGTGGCTCCCAAAATATCCTGCTGGGGGAATGGCAGAGGCCTGTGGTGCATGAGTGGAGCTCCTTTTCTTTTGTCCTGTTCTTAACCCAGTGCCTGCCACAGGGAAAGGAGACCAAAGCCTCCTCCTCAGTGCTCCTGGGGGTGGTGTCCAACCCTGGGAGGACCCCAGGCCAGAGAGGTGAGGCTTGCAGGACACTGAGGTGGCACAGGTCAAACAGGAATCAAAATCTGGTTTTTGGTTCTCATAAATTGGAACTGATAGGAAGGAATCCATTGTTTTGCATCAAAGGGAAAAAAGCCACGCCTAAGTACAAATTTAAAAAATGCCATTTCTTTCAGTTGAAAGACACAGCAGAGGTGATAAAAAAGAGAAATATAATGGGGGCATGCTGTTTGAGAGAGAGAGAGTAGCTGGAATGCTGCACAATGCAGTGAGCACAGATGCCTCAAAGCAAGTGGGCACCAGAGTGTCCCAGCAGCCCATGGCAGGACAAGCTGAGCATGCACAGGCCAGATCCTGGCTCTGTGTCCAGCTCAGACTGACATGAGATTTAAAGCCCTCACCCTCAAGAACTGCAAGCTGTGAATCCCAAATTTATCTACAGCCACACTCTAACACATATGATCAGCCCTGTTGTGAGGCTGTTTGCTGGAAAACCTCAAGTGTGAGAATACTGGGAGGGCTTGGAAGTTGGTCCAAAACCACAAACCTGTCACCCTTTTCCTACAGAATCCAACAGCTGTAAAGGATGCCTCATGAAGTGTCCAAAGCATGGATCAATGTCTGAATTGCATATGGCTTTGTGATTACCTTGTTTTCCTGTACTTATCTGCTCTTTTGAATCTCATACTCCAAGCAAAGCTTCACTTCTACAGCAAGGAGGCTTCAGCTCCTTGCATTATTGGGAGTTATGAAGCTGCAAAGACATTTTAAGAGAAATACTGTAGCATAGAGGCAAGAAAAAAAGCTAATAAGACACTACATCTGAGATGAAAAGTTACTACTTTCTCCTAAAAGTTACTTTCTCTTTTAGCAAAAGCTAGTAAGTCAGGAAAATTACTCTTTAACATTCTCTTTGATCTGTGTATGAATTCTTCATTTAATTTGTTTAAGCTTGAAAAAGGTGGACAAGGAAGAGAAGAATTTTTTATGGGAAAAATGGTTTCACAGCAAACCAGCTTCATTTGAGACTTCTGAAAAGGCGTTAACTTATATATTACAAATCTATATTCTAGTCCTTTCCCACAGTTTAACATCAAGTAAAAAAGAACACTGAACTTAAATCATCACATTGTACAGGAGATGCATCTCACTAAAGGTGAAAACCTTTTGAATAAGATAAACTTAGACCTTATTACTGAAAAATTTACACTCAACATTTGCTATGTATTTATGACTTTTGAAACAAACAGGTAATGGATGTGAGATATGGAACAATAATAATGTGGACTCCTTTGAGAGATACTGAAAACTGCTGTATAATAGATCTGCATAGTGCATGATGCTGTCCAGAGGATTTTCAATAACACATTGAGACAGCAGCTCCACAAAGAGCCTGCAGGTCAGAGGATTTGGATGTCTGCCTAGGAAGGCTCTGAGGTGACCCCATTTTATTGCCTGCACCCAAGCCTGTGCCACACAGCTTGGTGACTGATAAAGGGATTTAAAAATGATAAGGTCCCTCCAACTTGTCCAGCTCTCCAATGTCTCACACACACCCTGGCAGCAGCACATTCCTCACTGTGCCACCACTGGCCCTGGGCACAGGTCAGGACACCAACCTCATCTTGTCAACTGTTTCACCAAGTGTCCCTTCTGTGGCCTCACGCCAGCACAAACGCTGCTATGAACATGAGAGAGGCATAATTTGATCCTCAAAGCCCCTTGATCCCTTTCCCTCCTTCAGCCTTGCAGACAGAGTGCATCATGAGGTGGATTGTATGCAGTTTTGTCAGAAGAGGCAGTAAAAGTTGGTCCCATGGTCACATTAAATGTCCCTGGGTACCTCTTATTAGAAGAGAAAAAGGACCTTTTTTGTGCTTTCTTCAGCCAGCTCTCCCTCCCAGGGTGATGTACTAAGTACCTGCCAGCTGTTCTACATTTGGCAGAGGGAGCTGAATTTTTTTTTTTTTGCAATGAAGGCCACTACATACATGTAAAGCTATTAATTCAAAGACAAACAGGCACTTCTTTGATGGAGAGATGTGAGTCTGTGAGGCAGAGATGGGTTAATAAATGTGAAAATGAATCCCCTAAGGAAAATGTGCCACTGTCAAATAGCAAAACAGCTGAAGCACGGTTCTGACATCTCCTCAGGACACACAATATTCTCATAAAACGTGGGCAGGGGAGAGACTTTTGATGTCTGGCCCTACCATTTATATTTTTAGAAGTCTACACAAAAATACTCTGACACCCTGAGGTATCTAATGGTTCAACAGTCCTGTACAGTAGGTTCTGCCTCCTTTCTAAGGCACACAAATCCATAAACCTTCCCTGACCTGTAGTGTCAGTATGTTCCTGCCTGCAGCCCTTTTTTTCTGCTGTGTTAGAAAGCCTGATGAGACTGCTTATTGAATTTCTTCCTTTCAACATCAAAGATACCAGCCATGCTCTCCAATTATTTAATAGATTCTGCTACAGTGGAGATCACTGATTCATTTTCACCAGAGATAGCCAGTCATTGTAAAGAGCAATTACATATAATAACACCCTAGCTGTTCTCAAACATTCTTTTATCAAACACATAGTCCAGTGATTACCAAGATGGGCAATGATCTGATATTGATAATAAAACTTAATGGTTTTGGTGTTAGTTTTACCAAACTATCAATGGATTTGCTCTTCAGACCCTGGCATTCAAAATGCAGCAGCAACATTTGGACTGCCTTTTGCTTTAACTGTTAAATATTTATTTCATGGTCATGCTGTTTAAACCTCACAGAAAGGTGCCTCTGATTCAGCTTTTTCTGCTTGGCAGTGCTGTCTGGGGGAATGACACAGGGAGACAGGAGATGCTGACTTCTAAAGCCATTTCTGTTGCTGGGCAGCCTGGAGCAAGATGCTTTGTCTCAGTCTCCCCAGCTGTAAAATATTCCTACTTAACTGTGCAGAGGGGCTGAAGATCAATTTGTTAATGGCTGTGCATTAGCACTGTGCACAGCTCTTTGAACGTATAATATGGCCTAAAAATACTAACCCTTTCTGCCCTTATTCACAGATGACTTTCCAGACCAACAGATTAAAGTGTTCCTTTTCTAAAACTTTGCCTGAAATAAAAACCTCAGTGGTAGCTGCTCACTGATCCTCGTCTCTCCGTGGCTCTGAGGTGGCAAGTCCTCGACTTGAAGCAAAAACTTTTTCTAACCCTTCCTTTTACAGCTGTGACAAACCAGAAGCAAAATTAGAGCAGTGAGGTTCACAGTGCTCAGTTGACCTTGAAGCATCAATTTGTGAAGAGCAAAATGAGAGCATCCACCTTCCCCAGACTCATTCTGAATCCAAGCATCTGACAAAGGCTGTAGTGATGAAGATAATCACTGTCTTGAGCAGATGGGTGGCAGAGGTATGTGTAAAGTTCCCTGCCCTAGAAAGCTGTTATGTCCCACAGGCAGTTCTCAAGCATTAAAAAAAAAAAAAAAAATCCATATTTTAGCTAGACAACATGATCCTCTATCTTTCATATCTTATCCCTTCTCACTTGTAGAGCTACACTAGACAAGTTTCCCTTGGCATGTTCTCTTTTTCTGCCTTACAAATCACCTTCAGGCCAGCTGTGGCCATTTTCCTGTTAGGCAGGACACGAGCACTGCTCCTGCTGGAGCAGGGACTGCAGCTACCACAGAGCCTGCCCACAGCAAATCCTGGGGGCCACACAGCATGAGGAAGACATGCTTATGCATGAAATAAATTTACATAAGGCACTTCAGCTGCCTAAAGCATGTCTCATTCATTCCACCCCCTGGATGTGGGAACTGCTGGACATCTCTTTTGGGAATTTACCAGGCTAAAGCCTTAAAGAGATGAGTTGGCTGAAAGGCAGCAACACACACAGGTGAAGAACAAACACTCTCCTGGGAAAAGGGAGTGGGTGGGTGCGATTATTCTGCCACAGGAGCTCAGATCTTGCCCTCAGACCAGAGCCCCACACAGCCTGCATGCCAAGTCATCCTCTGGCTTTAGGCTGAAGCAGGTCCAATGTCAGGAAACCACAGCATGGAGGGGTGGCTCATCCTTTTCTGCCTCTAAAATCAGCAAGGTTTTGGGGGGTATTCAAAAATACAGTGTGGCTGTGAGGTTTTGTTTGCAGAATTGAACCCCACAGAGCAAGGAGACTGTAGGTGTGAGCATCCTATACCAATCCCTGTGTGGGGACTTCTTGTGGGGTCAGGGACTCTGCAGTGCTCCAGGAGAATCATGCCTCAGCTCCATCACCCCGAATTTCAGCAAAGGAACTGGCCTGGTTTGCCTCTCACTATCAACTGCTCCAGCTCTCACTCATAATTGGAATTCATAGCCAGCAAAAGCTAGAGCCTGCAGCTAACAGATACAGCAAATTATTCAGCATTCACCAGCACAATCTGCACTGGTTTTCATGCTGCCTGCCTCCCACTCCTCCCCAGTCACTTACAAGTGCTATGTGGGCACATAGGAGCACATGTGGAACAGCCATAGCAGCTAGGAAGGAATTTTTCTCATCCACATGGCCTTCCTACTTCTTATTCCAATGCCACATCCATTCTTTTTCCACACCAGGCAGCTGTGAGACTTTGTTAATATACCACCTGAAATCTATTTTCATCTAGCATTCAAAACATGACTGTAAATGGTTTATTATTGTCATATTTTTAGATTACTTTAACTTTAGGAACAGTGCATTCCTGCTCTTCATTTTTCCTGGCAATACACATTGCTTCTCTTCCCTGTAAGGTGAAAGATCTATAGACTGCTAGTTGTCAGTGCTTGCAAGTAGCCATTTAAAAGCAGATATTTTTTGTCAGCATTTTTATTTGTGAACCTTCTATGACAGATTTGGAAATTGAAGCCCTTGATTTATCTCCAGGCTGAAAACTAGACAGAGGCAAGGACACCATGAGCCTTAGGAATGAAATTACAAACATGTCATTACCTCTTTAATCTGTTCTTGTTTCTGTGAAATTGCTCCAGACAACCCCCAAAATCCATGTGATTTTACAATAACAAAAATCCTAATTTCAGGCTATTTTTCTCTCATTTTATTTCAGACTTCTTACTGTTAACTTGTGTAAAAACAAAGGCTAGTAAATATACTTCTTTTTAACTTGCATAGGAGCTAAGCCAACAAACCAACCAACATACAAAACAGTCATGCCTAACACCACCACCCCCCTCCCTCTTTTTATTTTCCTTGGTGTTTTTTTTTGGGGGGGGGTTTGTGGTTGTTTTGGGGTTTTTTTTTGTTTTCATATCTATTAAATCTTGTTTGTCTCACAGGAGAAAATGGTTTGCTAGTGAGTCATGCTAGCACTCAGTTCAGGCCACACTTGGCATGGCATAACATCACATCTGGTGCCCTGAAACCAGGACTGACAGACTCTGATCAAGACACACGTGATGGGAGTAGCAGGGCTTGCTGCAAAGCAGGAGTGAGAGGCATGGGAGGAACTAGAGTGAGAAAGTGGCAAAAAGCCCAGATCCCATTTGTCTGCTCAAGCATTTCTGTTAGCTCTTGTTTTCCCACTGTACTATAGGCCTACACAGAAATTAAAAGAGTTAGTTCGTGCTGTTATCCATGTGACAGCATCCATGGGTGACTGAAAAGCCTCTGCTGTGATGAGAAGGGCCTGAGTGGGGTGCAAATGGATGTACAAAGTAGAGCCCCTTTCCTGAGCCAGTCCCCACGTTGATGCTGGCACTAGTGGCAACTCCCAAGCAAGCAGTGCCAAGTGGAAAATTGCAGCTCGCCTCAGCTGGGTGTACAAAACTCCCTTCTGGGCTGGCTGGTGTGTTTCCCATGTGAGAAACACTCTGCTCATCCTTAAACTATTCAGAGCTGAGACAGTCATCTGATGGCAAGAGAATGATGGCCCTGTCTTTTGTGCATTTTAATGTGGTGGGGAACAATTGTCAGGTCTCATTCTGTCTCAGAAATCAGACAGAAAGCAGCAGCAATAATGCCCTCCTGTCTTACTTGGGTCTAAGTGGGTAAAGAAGTCACCTGCTGTGAAAAAAGATCTCATTTGGCTTCAGAAAAGATCTGGGGAAAGGCCACCCTGCCTGGGGTAATTCCAGTCTGCATCTTCAAGCTCCTGCACCACTACCACATAGCTGAAACAAAGCTGTGCTGGCAAGGAGGAGGAGGAGGAATGCGTTTTTCCCTTTTTTCTTTAGGTGATCTGACTTTGCAAAAGAATGGGTTAGGTCCCTAGCTGTTAACCTTAAGAGTTGTTCTCATCATCATTGACCCAGCAAAGCTGTGGTCTTATTCTTCTGAGAGTTAGCAGTGGTGACAAACAAACCCTGAAGCAAACGTGGGCGTCTCTGCAGCCCTACCACTTCACAGAAGAGCACTCATGCCAGAGCTGAAAACACTGACACCAGGGACCACACAACCCCATTACCCTCCCTGATAAGTCTGCTGTTTGACCTGGTTTCTGGAAAAAGTTCAGGTAACAGGTTCCAGTAGTAAGCCCAAAAGAATATCTGATTTATGATGCACTCAGTTAACTTGGCAAAGCTGCAGAAAAAGGTGAAAGTTCAGAAATACCCCTATTGTGAGCATCTCATGCCATCCAACTCTCCACAACTACTGTAAATGTATCCCTTTTCAGTGGGCTAAGGTGCTACATCGTAGACACCCAGATCCATGCCATAGGCATCCACACAGATTCAAAACAAGCTCTGGACTCTGCTGGGGCAGAGAGGCACTTAAGTATAGATATCAAAACACACAGTTCTGAACCTTAAGCCTTTTTACCAATCCACCTCTTTGTTCTCATATTCCTCTCTGTGACATGAAGTCACTACCCACCCTTTTTCACAGGTGTCTTGGAAGAACAAAACCAGCAATATCCTAGAAAATTTGGATGCTGTACTGAATAAAAGTTATTGGTACTCACTGCCATGCTGCTGTTGACTTCAGAAGAGGGAGCTGGAAGCTGTGGGGAGCAACATCTGAGCAAGCGGGGGCTGTGGCTAGAGCTAAGAAATAGGTAATCTGAATTTCTCTCTCCTCCCACACCCACTAAATGGCCACAGCTGAGGCCAATGATAGCCAGGTGCCAGACATCACCAGGGCAAAACCAAAGCTGTGAGTCCTGAGCAAAGAAAATCAGCCCTATCAGAAAGTCATGAGCAAAACCTGTGTGCAGGAGACAGAGAGCTGGGCCGAAATAGTGTCCCTCTTCTTTAAAAAATAACTCTGTTGTCATTAGATGAAGCTTCTTTAGTGAATTCAAAACAGTGATGGAATCACCAGAGGAAAAAAAAAAGTAATATTTAATCATCAAGGATTAACAAAAGCCATTAGCCATGAGCCACCTTAATGATGATTCCTATTGTTAGGTACTCAGACTGCAAATTGTCTTCCCACATAACTTCTGTCATTGAGATAGCTTTGTGATGAATGTAAAAATTTACTTCATAACTTGACCATAATAAAGCATGATTCTAGCTTTAAATTACTCTTTGCATCTTTCACTGATGGCATAAATACTCTTTGTTGCACAGTATGAATAGTTTTCCATATTAATTATTTAATGACATTTTCCTACAGGCACATAATTTTATCATTTATATGGAATTTCAAATTATGTGGGGACAGGTAAATTTAAAACACTTTGTTGAATAATCCCTATTTTGGAGGAGATCTTTTGAGATAAACCCATCAGACATCAGTGCTGGGTGCTAAAATTAAATCTTCATCTGCTTAAATATGTGGGTTATGAGTGCAGAAGAACCATTTACATGTCAGTGAGATGAGAATCAATTCTGCAGAATGGAAAGATTACTTAATCTGAGATATATTTTCTTGTCTTAGAACTTGTGATTGACAGACTACCTTATTACTCTTCCTTTTTTCCTTAACTTTAAGAATATCTAATGAAATTAATCACAGCCTGGAGGAGACAATTTGAAACCTGCTAAGAATTATATATGTCAGAGCAAGCTTTACAACTCACTTGGACTAATTTGCTGCTGGCAAATATATCATTGTCACACACTTCTGTAAACTTTGCATTTGCGATCTTTTGAACTAACCACTCAGGCTGAAGCACTACTTTTCGAGTTTTAAAGAGTGTGATAGAAGTGTTGATGCAGGGTTTCTAATGTGGCAATAGCTCAAATAAGGATGTATTGTTTTAATCTCATGTTTTCTAATAAGTTGTTTAGTCCATATCAGAGCACAGACAGAGTAGAAAACAATAATTTTGCTATTTTTAATGCTCTAGTGCCAAAGTTAAAAACCAGATTAATTTGTCTGTACAGGAACTTGTACTTTATGCAACCAGTTTGTACCTTAGTATCAGATAATATCTTTAAATCATTATTATTTTCATTAGTAATTAACTCACACAATAATTCATCTTTGTTGAATGGACAAAGTGGGTTGCATTACGCTATACCTAAACTATACAAACATTTTATATAAGCAGCAGCACTTGGAGGGAAGTCTCCAGCAGGTTTTGTCTCTTCAATTCCTGTCACTGCTGTCAGTTCCCTGTAAGTCACCGATTTCTGTCTGAAACAAATACCGGGAAAGATATCTCTGCTATTAAAACTCCTGCACTAAAGCAAAACCTTAATTACAACCTCCTATTCTCCTGAGTCGAGTTACTGACAGGTCTGACTGTCACCCAGCCCATCTGTTCCCAAAGTTGTTTTGCTCTGCGCTGCTGCCGCGGGAGCCGAGCTGTCCTGCGGAGAAGGCGCTCCCACCGCGCCAGCATCCAGGGATGCCTGCTCATTTCCAGCCTAGGTGCTGCCATTCCAGCTCTGACAGGCATTTGAACTGGCTTATTAGCAAGTTAGATGCTGCTGGATCCAGTTTCTTTCTACATCAGTGCTATCACAGACATTTGCTCCCCTGAGACCACCTAAGTGCAAATCTAATGGGATTTCTAATACAAGTTAAACTAATGTATTAGTAAGAGGCAAAGGCTAATTTTTAACATGACAAACTCTGAAGGGTTTTAAAAATGTGCCTTAAATACTAACTTCATTTAATACATGGAAAACATGGAATGGATACAAAACTTGCTCAAAAGGCAGTAAAACCTAGGTAACCTGATATTGATTTTGCTCCTATCAGCTAAAGGGATTTGGAGAAGAAAACACCCCCTAAAGCAACTCCTCCTGACCCAAACATGTTGACAACATAATAGATTTGTACTGACAGAGAGAGTCAGAGATAAAAGGTGGCTAGGGATTTGAATAAATATATGTAGACATATCACTCTCTCTCTCTCTCTCTATATATATATATATATCTATATATCTCAAATATATTTGTAGATCAGATCAGATGGAGATCTGTATTCTTTAGCCAAGTTCCAGAGGGACTTTGGGTTAACAAGAGGCACAGGCACACTGTAAGAGAGGCAATCCTTGGCCTCACTCATCACAGATCAATGCCATCTGAGGTGCTGGTTTGCAGTATGTGTTTCAACTTTCTAATTCATTACAGTAGGAGGCAGTAAGAAACTCAGGTACTTCCAGACTATGTTTAAAAAACAAATAAAGCAAAACTTTGAATACTGTTTAAACCCTTCTTTCTTACCCTTTTTCTTGGTTTCTTCTTTTTTCCCCTTTTGATTATCAGAACTTTCCTAAAGAATGTTACCTGGTACAAATAAATTTATGAAAGAATAGGCAATTTCAAGAAGCTAAAGAATCACCTCAATAATGTTTTAAACATTTTTATTAGTATTTTTTATCAATTCATGGGGAAAGGCAAGTCTTCTGGTGAGAAATGATTTGTAAAGGGACTTTTCACACAGCAGTCTTACAAAGACACTTCTGCTTTTGGTTTAAAGCCTGGTTCTCCACTGAGGAAATGCTGCTGTAATCCTGTACCAGCCTGATGAAACTTCTGGATCAGCCCCATTAAAAAAAAAAAAAAACAAACAAAAAACCCAAAAACACCACCAAAAAAAAAACACCAACACCTAAAAAAACCCCACCAAAAAACCAAACAATCTTAGTTGGTTCTTGGTGCCAAGAGCACCAAGGGGTTGGTTTTTCACAGCAAGCTAAGCACTAGAGTGAGTTTTTGGCCAGCAAGGAGCAAGGAGATGTGGGTTAGTCACACTCTACCAGGGGCTCTGCTTCTTTAGAAATCAGTCATTTGCACTTCTTGCAGCTTAGCACAGCTACTGAAAGCAGCTGTGCCCAGTGAATTTTATGAGGACATTTAATTCCCAGGCCTTTCCCTGCAGGCTCACATTTCACTCACATAACAAAACCAAACCAAAAACCCACCCTGCTCTCCCATGACTTGTAGTAAATATATAGGCCTTCAGAGAAAACAAACAAAAAGTAAATGCTGAGTCCTTCCATTATTTTCAGATTTTTTTTTTCCTGTGCAGCTGTAATTGCACATTTTCTAACTTGATGCATGGACAATTTGCTACCAGTATATGGCTGTTCCAGATACTGATCTTCCCAATATCCTCCCACTCCAATTTCTGTGCATTAGCTTAAAAACAAGCTGTAGAGTTGTCCCTGCTTCTTGGGAGAGGTCAGTGCATTAACATGCTACTGAATTTTACAGAGGCTAGATGAGGTTTGAGTCAGTACTGTAGCACTTCATGCAGTTTTTTTGGACATCTCTGATGCTGCCTAATGAGAACTTTGGCATAAGAGGTCATTCAAAGGGGAGAAAAAGAAAAAAGCAATGAGGAAAGAAAAAAAAAAGGCTGAAACAAGCCTTTCTTCATTCCTTGCCCCAGCATGACACTACATTCAACACTTTGCAAAAACAATAATTGGGTTCTGTGCTTAAGTACATCAAAATGAATCAGGAGTAATTTCACAGAGGTCTGGGGGAATTAGGCTGATATTAAACTGAACTAGCTTTGGTATAACTCAGCCTTATTTCTATGGTTCTTACTTTCACCTTGTTTCATACATTGGTGATGTCTGCCAAATCACTGTTGGTCATTAGAAAAAACTAAACCCATAAATTATCTGGCTCATTAGGGATATAGGGCAGCAAGGGCTTTCCTTTATCTTCCTATATAATGATCCCTTCTACAGTGTACTTCATTTCCATTTGCAAGAGAATTTCATGGCTTGTACAATGAACTCTGCAGCTCATGAAACTCTGACAATGGTCTTCACTCCTTCCTTTTGGTTAATTGTAACAAATTTCATTGGCTGGTTATAAAGGAGATTATTTCTGGGAAGGAAATTCCTGCCTGAGGTATAGAAGGAGGTGAGAGACTTCCAGGTTCTGTCTCTTGAGCTTATTAAGAGTGCATCAAGGTTTAGCCTCTTTCAGTGTGAATTTAACAGAGGGGTTTTAGAGTTCCTTTTAGCTGAGAAGGAGTGAGAATGCCACTGCCACTGTCAGAGAGTAACTGTCTGTCATTCCTTTCTGCAAGCACCCGAGTGAGTGGGTGGCAGCTGGTGACAAAGGCTATGACTGCACTTGCCATTTTCTTCTGATAGCTGGCCTGAAGCAGTTGCTGCTGTCTTCCTTATGTCTCCATACAGCCTTGAGAGAGGAGTTATGCAGATGTAAATATTTATATCAAATATTCCCGTTCCAGTTGAAGCTGCTTGTATACCTTTACCCCAAAAGAGTAGGGAAGGCTTTAGACCACATCATCATTTCCCATTAGTTATGGGGAGAGGGCTTCTGATGGCTACAGGAACCTCAAGCTATTCCCTTTTATCTTATTGTCTCTTACAGATTTTATGCTCAAGGTGTTGCCTGTAGGCAATCTGCTCTCTCTTGGGTCCTGAATTCAGTGTGGGATTTTAGCAGTACCCTTTGATCAGCTCCAAGGCTGCCTGTGAGTGACAGTGGAAGTCCTCTCTGTTGGGAATCTGATGTGATGCCTCCTCAGTCCCAGCTCTGGGGACTTTAGGGCATCTCAGCAGTGTCAAAGTGACACTCTCAGTCTGCCTTCACCTTCTTCCAGAGGCCTTTTTCTCTCTCAGGCTTTGCTTTGAGATTTCTTTCATTCTCCCTCTGAACCCTTAACAATTTTTGCAGTTGTATCTGAATCTTTAGCTATGCCCCCCCTCCTTTAATTGTGAACCTCACATTCACAATTTAACTGTGAGACTTTCAGTGCTGGGAGAGGTATTGCAGCATTTCCTCCTGCCAACACTTTTCTTTTTCTCACTTTTTTTTGTATTTCTTGTTTGTATTTCTTGTTCTTCTCCACCCCACACAGCCTATATAATTCTCTTCCCCCTATTCCTAGTTCCTTACAAGTTCTGTATTTGTTATCTTAGAGCACTAAAGAGAAATATTATTTTGTCTGGTTTTGACCTACAAAAGGGCACGATGATCATGGTTCATTTCCTGAATGAAAATGCAGATTCAGTGCCACAGGGGCATTGAAAAAAGCTTTGCTATTTCCCTCCCATTTTGAAGGAAATAAAGAGTGGTGTTGGCAGAGAAAAATGCGTGATTTGGTGGCCAGATAATGCCTTGAGCTGGTGCTTCTGCTGACACACACACTCTGCCAAACTGCAGCACAGCCAAAACCAGCCCCACACCAGCTTCCTTCCCATCCTTGGTTCAGCTTCCTGCACCTCAGGAATTGATGCTGAATCTCCTCCCAGTTCAGTGGCTACTGCCTAGCTGTAGTGAGTACAGTGGGAAAATCTATAATATTTTCCACTGCTGCCTTTTTCCCAACCTGGCAATGAAATTCAAGAAAATTTTAGTAAGGAGGCAATCTAAAAGGGGATCTTTATTTGAAGGCTTTCAGGAGCAGTTATGGAAAGATGTCCACAAAAGCCCACCCCCCAGGGGTGAGGACATTTTATAGGTTTTAGGAAATTAGAATAATCAATAAAAAGCACCAATTGGGAGGACAAGTGGTGATGTAATTCCCCCCCAGGGCCAGTCCCTTCTCTGGATTCCTCCCTTCAGCACTGGCTGTACTTTGTCCATGAAATGTATCTCAAAGGGTTGGTCTCAGCCTTGGTTCCCAGGAAGGACCAAGACAGGATTGGGGCCCTGCACCTCCTAGGGCTTGGAGCTCTGGAATTTGTCTTTTTGCCGAGGGAAAGGCCATGAAAAAGTACTTGGAAAACTAGCTACTAACACAAGAGGTGACAGAGCCACAAATAGATGTGTGAAGAACACAGAGAGCATATAAAAGAAAAAAGGCAAAAAACAAACAGCATCACCACCACCACCCCCTTTTTATATATTATGGCTTCCCTTAGAAAGCCCCAATATGCTTCCTGCTGAAAAACTTACAGCTGAACTTGTTGATCAAAGAGTAAACTTAGAGTTAATTTGCCTGTGCCACACAAAGCATCACTAGCAGCTTTGCAGGTATAAAACAAATAGGAAAAAGAGGAAGCTGTGTCCTAAGAGATTATGGTAGTTGCAAAATCATGAACTTGGAGTAGCAGAGGATGTAGAAGTTGTCTACTAGGGCGAGAAAAAGGCATAGAAAAATATAGGAAGTGTTGTGCTTGTGTGTTTGCACATTTCTGTGCAGCTGTGCCTGTTGTTGAGTTCATCAGCTTGAAAAATAAACCCTCTACCTTAGAGCCCACCACTAATTTAATGCAGAACCAGAAGAAAATCTTGTATTCATATTTCAGTAAGTGAAGCTGCTCAGTCCCATGGGATTAATCCTCTCACACATCACCTTCAGCTTTCCTGTGCAGACAAGGCTTGGTCAGAGGCACTGCAGTCCTGTGCTACTTGCATGAAGAGGGCACCAGCCTCAACTTGTCCAGGTAAATAAAATTTAGGAGTCAGACTGCTCCCAGGGAATGCCAAACACAGACCCAAACTGACACAGAGACATTGCTACACTCCTCTCCAGCAGCTATGACTTGTTATCACCTTCGGGCAATAAATTAATGTGAAGATGGTGGCAGCAATCCATCTGTGTCACCTCTCAGGTGGGTTAGAGCCAGGCAGCATGGCTGGCCAGGAGGAATGTCCTCATGTACCTTCAAAGGCATGGAAAACTTGGATGCATCTTCTCCTTAATAAACAAGCTCAGCCTGCTTCCCTACATCAGCTTTTCAGAATTCATTCCAAGGTCCTGGACTTTACTTTAAAGGCTGGATTTGAGTAAAGTTAAAAGTCTTGCTAGGAGAGTTGAAAGTCTTGCTAGAGATCATAAATGTAGAGCATCATCAAGAAAATTATTCCTCTATCCTGCTGAAGGCTTTACTGGGAGAATTTGCTAAAACTGGAGCATTGAATCTCACAGGAAGAAGGAATGATCACAAACTGCATTGGTTTAATCTTCAAGTACAAAGTGCTTTTAAAAATATAAACTTCTTACATAAACATTCATAAATATGAAAATGTATTAATAAATCAAAAACTAAACCACAATGCTTCATTGCACACACATTCCTTCATGGGGTGTGGATGAGGAAATAGATATGACAGCTCTTAGTCATGTTGCTTACTGCTGTTCTGGAGGGTAATCTCATCCCATGTGAGTGAGTGCAATATAATGATGTACTTTAACTAGATCACATCAGGGTATATGTGCTTTTGTCTCTGAGGTTACCATTAGATGCTCCAGAAAAAAAAAAAAAAAAGAAAATGCAGTGGAAAAAATACAGAATTATATAAAATATTTTATTTGTCCTGAGATGGGGCTGGCTAATGCCATGATACAGGACTAAAAGCCTTGCAAATGGTATTATTTTCCTTTCTGTTGCTTGCACTTTCTGTCCAACCTTATCTGTCAAGGTTCAAATTCTGATTTTTCTTCTCTCCTCTTCTTTTCTTTGTCTTTTGTAAATTCCCACCTCTCTCTAAGTTCAATCAACTCAAAGTCCTTGAAGTGGGAAGCCCATCTTGCTTGCCAGGTGATGGCATCAGCATTTGGGACGTCTCTTGCTGTTCAGTGGCTTTGCGAATCTCCTGGTTGGATCAGTTTCTTTTTGCACCTCTAGCCACGAATACAGGCCAAAAAGAAAAACAACAAGCACCCCCTTTGGTCCTACACCTAGAGAGGGACAAACCTGTCTCCATGTTCCTGGCACGTGCAGTTTTCCTCCTCTCTCTGCTCCCTCTTTCCCCCACCCAGCTGGCAGGGCTCAGAGGATGTCCTCCCCCTCAATACCCCAAGCAGGGATGGTTGCTATCCTCACCAGCTGACATCAGTGCTAATTTCCTGTAAGTTCTCACAGAATAAAGGAGAGGCCTCTTTCTAAAAAATCTTTCCGGCTTGCTTAGAAACACTCTCTTGTCTTCTTTCCTTCCTGTGTGCAGCTTGCAGAATCAATAAGGCCTCGGCTCTTAGCCCTGGGCAGCAGAGGAGATATTGCTGCAAACTCAGCAGGAGGAAGAGCTAGGGCAAGCAAGGAGCCCAGAGATAATCAAAAGTGCCCTCCCATAGCTCAGGATGTTGCCAAGTGCTTGGAGCAGGACCAGAAGGCAACACACTACGACTCTTTGTCAAGCAAGGAATCATCTTCATTATCCCCACTTAATTATCTCTGAATTTCACTAATTGCACTTACCTTTACCTTGCACTTACCAAAAGGGCTGGGCCAGGTGTTCCTCTATAGTATCACTTTTGAAAAACTCTGTGTATCCTCATGCAGGTGCCTGATGACTATTTCAAGGGGCAAGGAGCTCCTCTTACACATCAGTGTTTAATGTGTATGATGCCATGGCAGACTGGTACACAGGCTCTGTATTCAGTGAAATTATTCTCAGAATTCAGTGTAATTTCAGGCAGTCTTTATAATTTAAAAGAAAGCCTATTTGTTTTCCCTTTTGACAATGGACAAACAAACAAAACCCCACAAAACTCTAAACTAAAAACGAAGCAAACCAAACACAAACCAAACCAAAAAGCCAAAGAAAAAGGGACTATCATTGTTTATTACTACAGAAAACAGGAAAGAGTCCTGTGATTTTGTTGGCTGTTGATGACAAAAATCTTTTGTCAGCATTTACAGATCTAGGACTCTTTTTTTAAGGGAAGCACATGAGGGACATACCAGGTTGAAGTGATAACTGTAAGAATCTACTCTCAACCAGGGAAAGGCAGAGAGCAAAGTGCAGTTACCTCTGGGTAAATTTTTTGCTGGTAACAGAAACCAGGACAGTACTAAAATTACAGTTTGAATGAAAAAAAACCTATTAATCCAGGGGTGGATTGCATCATTTGCTGAACTGTGTCATTTTCTGGATTGTATAATTTTGCTTGGGTACAATGTAGACTTCCAGCATGCTTTGCCCTAAAAATCATGGGCATGTGACTGAGAAAAAAGTGAAAATCTTTAATGCTATATTTAAAAAGTATCTTCTTGCAATTTAAAAATCAGTGAAGAGGACATATTTTAGTTTAGTGAAAAGAAGCAATAAAGATAAGAACAAATCCACTGGATCCAACATGATTCTACATTTGTCAAATGTGTGCTTAGTTCAGGTCAGAGGAAAACTGAGATGTGCAAGCAAGAGCACTGTAAATCCTCTGCATGGGGGTACCAATCTGGGACTGGTTTCTTTTTGATAAACACAGACAGACTCAGAATTTCCTCTTCCCTCTGACATTTGTCTCTCTCCCTTTGAGACCGGTGGCCTTCTTGCCCTTTACAACATCAACTCAAACATGGTAAGTGGTGCAGAAAAGCTTGCATGAATTCCATAGCTCCTTCAAAAGGGCTAATCCACCATTTAAGTCCCACAGGCTTAAATGCTTTTCATCACTTGACCTCTTCATGAGCATGAATTTCCCCTACAGTGAGGATGGCATCCGACAGTTGTTACTTTGTCAGTCAGGCGAAACTATAAAGCAATACACAATAAATAGTATATAAACATCAAATCAAAGAATAGAATTTGTAATTCTCTCTCACAGATTATTTCCTTGGATTACTCTTTAAAATCTCAGAATTAATATTTCAAGAAGAATGTGACTGCAACAGTTCTACTGGAAACAGCAAAATCTGATCAATGTGTACAGCCACTGGTCTAAATCAACTCCACGGCCAAACTGGCAAGCACCAGGTAATACATAAAATGAATAGACAATTCAGAAATGTCCAACAGATAACTAAAATTGAAATTTTATTTTTTTTTTTCAATAATATTCATCAGACAATTTTCTGACAAGACTTTTCTGAAAGATGAAGTGCAAATGGGAACCCTGTAAGAATGCTTAGAAGAATTGTACATGACATTTTTAAGCGCCACCAAGTACACATTGAATACTTTGTAAGTATATAGGCATAGCAACATGCAAGTGTCATGTACCCAACATTACAATATGCATTTTGTCTGTTTAAAGTTATTAATGAGGAAATAAAATGAGATTGATGTGTCTTCTCATCAGTGCAATATGTTTAATTCCCATAGATTTTTTTTTTTGTTACAGGTTAGTGGTTGTATTTCTGAACCATTCAAATATATCCTTCTCAGGGCCATAAATTGCCAGTGTAAGAGCAAAGTACACCAGAGTTCCTAGGAGAATACACTTACACTGATCATGAATAGATGAAGTTGTTATAGTCCTTTCACAAATTATGCCTTATTATTTATTCTAGGAAACTTCCTGCTGGACTGAAGGGGTTTTGTCATTATAAACTATCTAGGCTAAAAGTAAAGGATGCACAAGGATTGCTTTATAATTCTTTTGAAAAAGAGCTAAATAGCAACTCAAACATGTGCATTAAGGACTTAAGCCTTGTTCTTTTGAGATCAATAGGCGTACTGTATTCAATTTTGATGGAAGCAGGACATATATGAATCCAGTAATCCATGAGTTCACTCTCTTGGCTCACTGTTTTGGCAGAAGCAGATGACTGTAGGTTGTATTTGCATATTTCTATGAAAGCTATATAGGGGTATAAGCAAATCTGCACTCAGTGAAAAAGGACAACATGTGCAACTGCATATTTACTAACATTAATCAATATGCATAGAAAGGAGAGAAAGAGGAAATTATAAAGAAATCATCACAGCAATTAAAGACTGTCCTCCTCTGTATAATCAACATAAAGAGTTGATGATCGTCTTTACAATCTTCTTTACAAGCTATTACTTTAAACTCCCTCCCTTTACACCTATTATAAAAACCCTTCAATATTTCATTTTAGAACAAGACTGAGAAAATTGTTATGTTTAGAAGAAAATAGCATGGGTGATTTTCAGCACTATGCATAAGGGCAGGCTAAGGCTGTCTGAAGTTTGTGCTGAAACATGAGATCAGAGCTCACACATGAAACACTGCTGGCTTGACCCTGAACACAGGGAAAGTGCTAAAGTGCTGACCCCAACAGGCTTGACTTTGCACCTGAAATCTTAAAAAAGGGAAGAAACAAAAACCCTTGAACTTTTCTTTAATAGTAGCACAGACTGCTCCTTTTAGAGGAGATACTTTTCCTTCCTCCTTCCCAATTAGACTGCTGCTTTTAGCCCAGCAGAGAATAAATGACTTAAGACACAGAATGTGGAGGGCAGACCCACAGTAAACACAGAAGCCATGAAGAATTTTTATTTATTTTTTTTGCCCCATCTACTGCAAGGCTCTGGAAGCCTCCAGAACTGCAGACTCATTCAAATTGGCTTCACACCTTCTGTCTGGCTGTGAGTACATTAAACACTGCTGAAGAAAATGAACACAGCTTGGCAACAGGATGATTCCTAGACGCTGGAAGAATTCCCTTAAGGGCTGCTGGAAGCGCACGAGGCTTGGAGCATCCTGAGGATGTGGAGTGATACAGAAGTGTGCTGTTCAACCATGTTTGTACCCTTATTTTCTCCTGAGTTAAAAGAAGTGCAGAGTGCTGGGTAAGATTCCTCGACAGAAAGAAGGAGCTGTGCTAGCATCTCCAAGTAAACAACTTTCATGTGTTTTAGAGGCCTTAGGTCCACCCTGAAAAAACCCTGTAGGAAGTCCTACTCTCAAAAGAGTTTCTACTCTGTTCTGCTGACATCAAAGGCTTCTCTATTAACTTAATTTTCTCCTGCTGTTTGCAATAGTCCTTCTCTGCTCCACATGCATTGTGTGTTTTTAATGTAAACATGCCCTGGCAATATAATGTTTAAATAAGTAAAAGACAAGTCAGGGTATCTCAACAGTGTTGATATTGCATATTCAATTCAAAAGCTTGCATGTGCTTTTTAAAGTTTCTCTTAATACGTGCATGCCTTACTTGGAAGAATTGTGTTGCACTTAGATTGCAAATCATTATCTAGAGCTGACTAAACATTGATGTGTTACAGCAGTTTATTTTTAAGCTGTTTGGGACGAATCCCCAGCCAGCGTAAATTGGCCCACATTTAAGGCAACAGAGTGAAGCTGATTTATACCAGCTGAGGCTGTGTCCTTATGCCCTGTTAAAAAAGCTAAAACTATACTAAAATTAATAAGAACAGGGCAAGAATTATGAACCCAGGCAATATTTCTACCTATTTTTAACAGAAAAAGAAAAATACCCAACCAATAGAGTGATTTCATTTCAAGACTAAAGCAAAGATTCAATAGTATTTAAAATGTATACAAATATCTCATAGCTAGTATTTAGACTAAGAGGTAGATGTCATATTCTAGGAATAGTATAGTGTGGAATGATGCTAATGGCAGTTGCTAAATACATTTACTTGCCTGTTACACAGGACACAAAGGAGGGTGATAGCAATGGCAACCACAAGAAGGTCTACAAAATAATTCTTGTCTAGTTTGCTATTCTGTTATCTGTCTTTCAGTGCATTTCTTCTGGAAGGGCATGATGGAAAAGCGTTAAGAAGTAAAAAGACCTACAATACAAAACTTCATGTTTACAGAAACGTTAGCTCTATCATCAAAGGCATCCTCTGTACTGTAGCGGAAGCATTTCGTACTTACAATTTAACATTACCTGGTGTTACTGAGCAGGGAGTGGAAATTCCAGGTGAAGTGATTCAGCAAAATAGGGGTCAGAAGAATGCAGCTCTCTCTCTCTCTCTCTCTTTCTCTCTCTCTCTTTCTCTGTTGTTCATGCTAAAAATACCAGGGCATATGGCAGCATATTTCAGCATCTTAACATACTAGGTTCCCTTGAGGACAGAAAAAGAGATGAAACTTGTGCTGTTGAGCCAGCAATAAGATTACAGAACAGACTTGCCAGACATTCAGAGTGCTGGCAGCAAAGCCATTAGAGGAGTCAGTGTCTTACTTCGTCTAAAGGTGTTTCAGTGGTATTTAATGGTGCTCCAAGAAATGGAAAGCAAAGCTGGCAAGAATGAGGAGTGGTATAAGCTTTTTTTTTATAAATTAGTTGTCGTTGCAAGTAGAGGAATTACACATATTGCATTAGGATATCCACTGCTTGTAGATGTACCTTCCACTTTTCCCTTGTGACTGTTGGGGGTCACCCCTTGCTTCAAATAATCAAAATGCATATTATAATTACATGGTTTTCCAATATCCATACACAGCAAGTACAAGATACTTACATGTAAGTACACTGTATTTACCTATATTTTTGCATAGTTTTTAGTGTGTACTTTGTGCCACTTAATAAAAAGCATTACTCATAATTTTTGTCGTTGCTGTTTTTCTTTATTAGACAGCTTGTTCAATTAAAGTTGGAGTAGCTGGGATTTTTGGTATGTTCATCACAGATTACCAGTCCCTAGGAGTGTAGAGATTAGACATTTGGAGGAGTTCTGGGTAAGCCATGGGGGGAAGCTGCAGTGTGAACATGAAAGTTTTAAATCACCTCCTTAATTAAGAAACACAATATCAGATTTAATGATGCTAATTTAATAAACTTACCTTTAATTGGAACGGAATTCTAAAGGTAAGAAGTCCGTTTTCCTTTTGGTAACACTTTACAATAAGTGGCACTAAATTACACTAGAACTGCTATGTTACAGGGAATTACATGTAACTACACTGTAACTGTTGAAAGAGCTACTGTACATGTGCGTACATGGTAACTTCAGTGCTGTTACAATCATGAATTACATAATTACAGATGATTCTGTCCTTTCTTTTCATTGAAATAGCCATATATATATATTTATATATATATATATTATACTGCAATGAAAACACACAAGATGTTAACTTTCATGTCTCACTTAGAAAAGTTGGTTTTCTTCATGTGTTCCTTTAGAGAGGGAGTCTCAGTGCAAGACGAACCATCCTTAAGTAATGTGGAAACTTTTTGAGATGTTCTAGCTTAAACTCTGAGCCTCAAGTTAAACATCAGGTTCCTTAAACTGTCTCTTGGTTTGTCAGATGACACTAAAAGAGTGGGATGATGCACCCCTTGTCTTCTGATGCACCGCTTTCTTGTTCAAATCATGAGAATGTTCTTGAAGCATTAAAAAAAATCAAACAAACAAACAAACAAAAAGAAAGTCTACATCAAAAAGTTTAAAAATAATCAGCAATCGACACTGTAAACAGTACACTGGCAGAAACTAGCTACCTGGTCTGGAGAAAACTACTCTGCACGTGAGTGAGGGAGAGGATGTCACAAACATTTTCGTGAAGGTGGTTCCCATTCAGAGCCTCCATTTTACACACTCGCTGAGTGCCTCACACCATCATAAAAACTTTTAAATTTTTTTTTTTCCAGAATGAGAACTTGGGCAAAAGGAATGGACAACTGGCTTTTACCTACTTAATGTCATTAGTGTTGAGCCATGACTCTGCTTACAGAAAAGAGGGATGCCTCTTTGCACCCAGTGTGGTAATTTGAACCCCTGAAGAGCAGACAGGCCTGCAAAGTGCCATCCAGGCAGAATTCTGTGGGGCTTTTCACACCTGCTGTGCACAGCTGCAAGGGACATTACCAGGTGCAAGACAATGCAAGATCAAATGGGTTAAAAATGAGCACATGAGGAGTTTTAATTGAAAGCCAAGGAGAAAAAAAAAACCAAAAAACCCCCAAACAAACCTGTTTTAACAGTACAATTTATATCTGATTTTTTTGCCAAGGTGAAATGCTGTTTCTATGCCACTGGAGAATATGGTTTGAAATGGTTACCACAAGGCCAATGCTGCTTTTGAAGGTCCTACCTGACCTTGGCTGGGTAATGGTTCAATGAACAACCCTACTATTCAAGCGAGCTGGAGTTAGGAAGGATGAGAAAGGCGTAAACACCACACTGGTGGGGAAATCCACTTGAGCAAATAAGGCCCTCATCCAGGGAAGCACTTTGTTTTTAAGCATATGAACAGTGCCTTATACTCCAAGGGAACTTCTCTGATGCCTGGAGCTGACTATGTGCTTAAAAGCTTAGTTGAACTAGGCCCCAGGTCCTGAAATAAAACTTTGATACTGTACTACAGCTAATGGAACTTACTGCTGTGACAAGAACCCATATTTTTGGTATTAAACTGAATGACTTCCTTTGCCAGCCTTTTGCATGTTTATGTTTTGAAAGATGTGAATATCTTGTAAACCTATACTAGTTTTCAATGTGTCTAGTAGCACCTACCTGGTTCTCTCAAACTACCATATTATATTAACATATTATTGCATTTTTCCACAGATGGGTATGGAGTGAACTGTAAAAACAAGCATGCAACCACATCAATGCAGACTTATTTCTTTTAAAATGTCATACTGTATATGATTTATTATGTTAACACTCAACCACATCATATTATTTATGTCTGTATATTTTGAAAAAAAGTGCTGCTTTGATTGACGTCACCCTTTTTTCTTAGAAATTAACAAGATAAATGCTTCAACAAAAACAATTAAAATACTCTAATATTGTCCTTAAAAGGTTTATATTCTTCTGATAAATAATCTGTCACAGCACCTTTATCTTCCATTTTTACCATACCACATGATGTCGTATTCCAAATTCTCCCTTCCCCACACAAAAATAAAATCCCAGGAGAAAGTCCTTTACAGCAGACCATCATGCTTTTATGCTTCACAAATACATCAACCAGAGAGAAATACTTCTTTTGTCAAAGGTGCAAAACACAGGAGCAAAGTGAGCTCCAACTAGACTAACTTGCGTTCTCCAGTGTAGAATCATTTCCAAGACCTGTTATGGCAACCTTTTCTTTTCATTGGAAGAGGAAATAAGCCGATGGGCTTACAGTGTTTTGTTGTCATATTTAAGAGCATTTGATTTTTCAGCTGTCAATTACACAAAAAAAAAAAAAAAAATTCAGAAATAATCCAAACAGAGACCTTCACTGTGGAGCTAAAAGCATGGCAGGAATTCTCTATCATTCACGGTGACATAAGTTTGTACCTCACAAAATGCATAGACAGGAATTTAATATAAAGAATTAGTCCATTTACTGTATACACAAAACATATATCTTTTGTTTTAACACTTCTATTTTTTTCTCTTTTTTTAAGTTTTTTTTTTAAGCTTTTTTTTAAGGTTTTTTTTTTTTGGCAAACCAACATAGAGAAGCAGCTCTGGAACTGCCAAATTAAAAATTGAGAATTTTAGCAACTCAATAGTACTTTTTAAGGATAGTAATCAAATGTGGTTGTAATTTAAAACCTGAGGCTGTGCACTGGTTGTTAGCTTAAAACTACCTTTCCATATAACATTGTGCTTCCATTGTATAACAAAGAAAAAATTAACAGAACTAGAAAAGTTTGCTGCTGAACAGTGCTAGGACATACAGACAAAAAAATACTAACACATGTTATCTACTCAGAATATTGATTTTGAATCATATCTAAAGGGATATAATGAACATTAGAAAATGCTTACTTGTGACTGACTTAGCTACTGCCAAAAAAGTTGAATATGTATCAAATAATGTTTAATTGGATTTATTATATGCACTATATACAGATACTAAAACGCCTTGCAATTGTGCCCCATGAACACATCAAATTTGAGTAGGCAGGTGAGTTCATGTTTAGCAAATAAATTATAAAAACATATATTACTCAGAAAGTTCTCTAATCTCTGTGATCCAAAAAGCCAGTAACAGGGCAGGACAAACTGTTTCAAAAGAACCTCTATTCAAAAGAAGCTCTATTACCTAATTTTGCAGAATCTGTATAGCTATTCAGCCTGTTTTCACCACTGAAACATGGCACTATTGCCAAGGTACAATTTAAATCATAACAAAACAAAGCAAAAAACCCAAAAAATTCACTGGACTGATGTTTTTTCCCACCAAAACCAAATATACAGGAAACTACACTAAACAAATTTCAACTTGTGTTTCCAAGGGCGTATGTTTCAAAAACAAGTTGCTTTTTGAATTATAGATAGACAGGGATAAAATATTCTTTGTAAACCTCTAATCTTAGACTTAACATTTTCTGTAAGTAAATTAGGACCTTACCTAATAGTACTTGTTATGAATTTTGTTCTATGACATACTAGTAGGGACATGGTAAAAGAAAACTGGGAAAGAAAGCTGCATAACACTTAAATATGTAGAAAACTTGGATTAAGATGATGATTAACATTGTTAAGGCTGTATATTCAAGCACTGTATGTTAAGAGAGCAGTGGATATGATTTTTAGGCAATAAGAAATGTCCTGTTTTATGCATGATACTGTAATTATAGAATGATGATGTCAACAGCTGATTGTTGGCATAAACTGGCTACTAATAGCAGGTATGCGAGTTAATAAAGATAGCAGAAGATGGCAGAAATGAATTCTGAGAAATGATAGCCAGTTT
This sequence comes from Dicaeum eximium, assembly GCA_013396995.1. Lineage (NCBI taxonomy): Eukaryota > Metazoa > Chordata > Aves > Passeriformes > Dicaeidae > Dicaeum > Dicaeum eximium. The sequence goes on from VWZP01007022.1 coordinate 232,981, forward strand.
TCTCCAGCAGTCAGCCTGATAAGTAAAACCCAAAGATTCTAGCTCTGCATCTAAATGAAATACTCTTTTTTCTCCTCTGCATTGACTTGGCTGCCTTCTGCATTGATAATGGCTGTGTCGGCATCAGGTGCATCTTCAGCTCCTTTTGCTTCATTTGTTAAATATGTTCCTGTAGGAATCAGTACAAGAGAAAAGAAAAGGAGAAAGATTAGGCTTCTTTTTTTTTTACACTGCATTATAGGAAGCACATTTCAAACAATGCACTCCAATTTTTTAATGAATGAAAAATATTTTTACACAGTTTATAATATACATCGTAAAGGTGTGCTCAACTTTCTAATTTGTTAAGAAATACTTACACTGATTCTTATACTGGTAAAGGCACATATACCAACTCTAGTATATTCACAACAAATTAAGGAAATATTTTAATAAAACTCCACTTTAACTAACTGCAGTAATATGCAATATATTTTTCAATTATAGAATAAGTGATAAAATCTTGGTTATTTAATGAAATAGCTATCCATCAAAAACAAAGCAATTTTGAAGACTAAGATATTCATAAGTGTGGTTTTTTTTTAATGGCCACTGATCATTCGTATTTCTGTTTTTCTTGATCGTATCTATGCTTTAATTTTACAGAATTATATCATAGTAGGTTCCAAGAATTACAAGATTGAGGCAGTTTTATTAACTGAACCAACTCATATTGTACTATCACAGTTATTTTTATGCTCTGGATATGAATGAAAAAAGCAATGTGTACAACAGTCAAATTTCCCTTTGTAAAAAGCATTATTTATGCTGGCATAAGATGTACAACTGTTCATTCAGAAAAGTAAAACAAAAGAGACACACTTTCACTGGCTCATTTAAAAAAAAAATCTGATTTTCTCCCATGTAGTACAATTGAAAAGATGTTTTTTATCAATTTATGTTTGCTAGGTATGTGATTATCCTATCTAAAATGAGAGTTACTGAATTGATACCAACACTCGTCCTTTCTTTTTTTTTAAATATTTTTTTGAGGGGTGTGGAAAGGGAAATAACTGAATTTTAGCAATAGGCCTACAATCTGTACAGAGGTTAAATCTCAAGGCATGATTTTGGAACTAACTAGGTCAAAATCAAATCACAGAGAAGTCAGAAGTCAATGTCACTCCATTCCTGTTATCTTTAGTGGCAGAGGCGACTGAAAATGAAGGGACCAGAATTATTAACGTAAAACCACAGAATAGAGTAAAGCTACCCCAGGAATGGACCCATTATTCCAGTGGGATCATTGATAAACTGATTTGAAAACTCACCACTGGATTCTAATATTATGTTTTAAACATACACTTAAAATGTTAGCATAAACCATTAAAATGAAAAATCTTGTTCACTCATATATATTCTGCTGAATTGATATGGTAGTTAAAACTATGAGAACATGATGAGAACATGCAATCAAGTACAGGAGTTAAGATCCAAAACCAAGGGGCAATCTTTCCCCTTGGTCTCTCTAAATCACTGACTTATAAAATGACCTTGGGCATGCACTAATTCCATGTCCTTTGCCTTGGCCAGCCCACTGGAAAACTGGTTAAAATTCACAAGGACTCCACTTCCCACCGTACTGAGAACTATTTTTTCTTCAAATCACTTAGCAGAGGGGGGAAGGCGAAAGGCAATGGCACACCCAGGTGAAATCATGCCTTGCTTCCAAGAGTGACTGAACTTCCACTAAAGGTGTCCTACCTTTATGTCTTGCCAGGTACCGACCAAGGAGAATTATAGAACATAGCGTTACAAAGACAACTACAGCCACTATTCCTCCTATAAGAGCGTGATCAGGTCCGGTCTGTCCAGTCAAAGCATTTGGATCTAGAGGGAGAGACAAAAAGGCAAAAGTGGTCCTACACAGAGAAAAAAAAATAAAGCCAGGAGAATTCACAATACCAAGTTTTATACTGATCATCCTGAAAATAGGGCATTTCCCTCTTTAATATTCAGCACTGTTATTCCCACTTTTACTCCCACTATCTTATCACAGCACAGTGCTGCTTGTATTCCCAGATTGTTAAAACCCTGAGGACATCACAGTTATGAAAAATATTACCTTATTCTTCTTTGGCAGAGGTTATTAAATGGAAAAAGTTTCTAGCTTTGTCCTCATCATTTTACAACTGAAAACCTGGCCATAGCTATTTATAGAAGTAAAAACAAGAAAGTGAGAATTGTGGATTGGATAGCATCAGCAGAATAGTGTCTGCATAATACATAATTTATAGAATTGATTCTCAGTGGGGAACCCTTATATGTTCTCTTCCTCTCATTCCCACCCTCTTGCACCAGGAATAAAAAGGCAGATAAAGTGCAGCCGTGCCAAGTTCCTCTGCACATGGCTGAGTTTGCATGGATTTGGTTAGATAAAGGTATCAAAGGCAACCTGAAACTCATTGCTCAGACTCAAGCATCAGTTTGTGAATTTACTACAAACTCAATTTGCTCGATTAACACCCAGTGTGAGCAAGCTGTAATAGATACCACAGAATCACAGAGTCAGCTGGGATGGAAAAGACCTTTGAGATCAACAGGCCCAACCAATGAAGTAACTTTGTCAACCAGTCCATGGCACTGAGTGCCACATCCAGTCACTTCGTCAACTCCTCCAGGGATGGTGACTCCACCACCTCCCTGGCCAGCCCATCCCAAAGCCCAGTCACTCTTTCTGTGATGAACTTCTTCCCAATGTCCAGCTTAAACCTCCTCTGGCACAGCTGGCACTTTGGTGTTGCTAGACCTTGTGCTGTTGTATTCAGCCCATCGATCCAGCCTGTCCAGGTCCCTCTGCAGAGCCCTCCTACCCTCCAACAGATCAACACTCCCCCACAGCCTGGTGTCATCTGCACATTTGCTAATGGCAGAGTGAATCAGCAGGTTCCTTTTTCCAGCTCTGTGCAGAGCACTGGGAATACTGTCAGATTCCAGGGCTCTGTGCTGGTCATTTGCCTGTTCTGTTGCCCGATGCATCACAGAAGTTGCAAAGAGACAATAATGGGAAATGGCACTACTTTGAGGTGAGTAATTCTTCAGAGCTTTTAACCACTAACCTGTGACTGTTGACTCAACAGATAAATGCAGAAGAAGGTAAAGTTTTAACCTGAGGATCATGACATGGTTCTTATTATAATGAAAACGCCTCTGCTATGAAGTAATAGTAATTCTCTGAAGATGTTATTAGCATGTCCTGTATGCTGCAATCATTCACTGCTTCAAGGGCATTTCCCTTGTAGGAGCTGTTTATATTCTTCAAATAGTCTGCAAACAACTTTTTTGCTTTGCAAAAGGGAAAGGCAGGAAAAATATTTACACAGAAAATAGAGCAAATCTGTGAAGATGATAGAAAGGCCTCTGATAATGCTGAGGAGGTGTGATTCCGTAACACCATAATTACATTCTGCTGACCAGGATTGCTATATGGCAGTAAGATGTATGGATACCTGTGGTATGGGAATCTCATGGGGTGTAACAAGGCCAAGTGCTGGTGCTGCACCCAGGTCAGGGCAAATCCTGCTCTCAGTCCAGGCTGGGGATGAACAGATCCAGAGCAGTCTGGCCCAAAAGGACTTGGGGGTGCTGGTGGGTGAGCTGGCCTTGTGCTCTTGCAGCCCAGAAGCCAAATGTGTCCTGGGCTGCACTCAAAGCACCATGGGCAGCAGTCAGGGGAGGGGATTCTGTCTCTCTACCCTGCTCTTCTGAGACCCCATCTGGAGAACTGCATCCAGTTAAAGGGTTCCAAGCACAGGAAGGAGATGGACCTGTTGGAGTGAATCCAGAGGAGGCCACCACGTTGATGTGAGGGATGGGGCACCTCTCCTATGAGGAAAGGCTGAGAGCATCGGGATTGCTCAGCCTGGAGAAGATATGACTTTGGGGTGACCTAATTGTGGCCTTCCAGTACCTGAAGGGAGCCTGCAGGAAAGATGGAGAGACACTCTTTACAAGGGTATGTAATGATAGGACAAGGGGAAATTGCTTCAAACTAAGACTAGGTTTAGAGTAGATTTTAGGAAGAAATTTTTCACTGTGGGGGCAGTGCTGGCACAGGTCGCTGAGGTGCTGGCACAGGTTGCCCAGAGAAAGTGTGACTGCCCCATCCCTGGAAGTGTTCAAGTCCAGGATGGTTGGAGCTCTGAGCAGCCTGGTTTAGTGGAAGGTGTCCCTGCCCATGGAACTAGATGATCTTTAAGGTCCCCTCCTACTCAAGCCACTTTATGATTCCAAGATCTATAAGTGCATGTGTATATAAATACAGTGTTCCATAGATAAAAGAGAAGAACACTGTTTTCCTTTCCTTTTGCAAACTGTGAAGCATTCGGCGACTACATTTTCATGTTTGCTGGAGCAGACAATCTGGCCACAGGTACAGATTCAGTTCTGCTCTTGACAATCACTGGGCTCATCAGGCAGGCCTTTGTCACTTATTGTTGGCTTTCTGACCTCCCACACCTTTCTCTTCTGGCTGCCATGAGGACTTTGGGGAAGGTGGTCACAGCACTTCTGTGGACATGATGGCAAATAATAGATATTTGGCCTCAAATAAGCCAGAAACACCTTATAAAGTCAGCTCTCCTGCATCCTCTTCTACCTCTACATCCTCCTGGCATGGTGCAGCTGGTGGTGGCACCACGCTGAGTACACATCACCAGTCAAGCAGGACATAGGTTCCATTTTGGTCATTAAATCTGACCCCAAATCCTGTGCACCAGCAGACTCACAGGGGAAAGCAAGAGTGCTGGAGCCTTGCCTTCCCAAAGCAAGAGCTTGGAGCATTCAGCCTGCCCCTCCCTTGCCCTGCAGGGGCTTTGTTTTCCGAGCAGAGCAAGGAGGAGGTGGCTGCTCGCTTGAGAAGATGGAAGGTGACAGCTTGCTGCAGGAATGTCATCCTGCTTGAGCCATCTAGAAGATTCCTCCTTTTGTGGTGCCTCAGGCAATATTGAATAAAGCTCCTCCCTGCAGCAGCAGGGCAGGACCCATTTGGACTCTGAGGACCACCCACATCCCCAAGCCCTGTGTGTGACCTGCAGGAGATGCTCTTCAGCAGCGCTGGGACAGCAGCATGAACGTGTTTTCCCAGTAAAAACTGGCTCCTGCTGGTATGCTGCCAGTAACAATGAAGAATAAAAGCACATCTTTAAAGGGATAATATACTTCCTGATGCAGAGCATAATCCAGAGAAGGGTTAGCACAGAAATTTATCTACAGGCATTTTTGCAAAGCTGATTGAAGCGCGCGGCCTTAGCTCAATACCCAGACTTACAACGCATGTCCTCTGTGAGCTGAAATAAACATTACAGATAAAAATCCTCACAATGCACTGAGATAAATACGTCTCTGTTTTTATCCTCTGGTGATTTCTGACATGGAGTAACTCATTCCTCCTTTGACATACCTGCTGTGAGTACAGGAAGTCACCCAAAGCCAGCCCAAATGCAAGGTTTCCACCTATTAGTGTGGATTAATGAGTTTCTAATACTTCTATAGGCTGAAATTTTTTAAGATTTAAATTAATGCTGGTATTCATTGGACTGCAAAAGTAGCAGCATATTCTTTGCTCTAATTTCAACCTTGCTATCAGAGCCAGATTAGATTGGTTGGTCTTGCTAGAGAAGTTTGTCCAGAAAAAAAACTTATACATGATCTATTATCATTATAGTACCAGTGAACAATTCCTTTGTTAAAAAGGAAAAATGAAATGAAGGAGAGAAAGGAAAAGATGGAAGCAAAGGAAATAATGAAAGATTCTTAAAAGTGGCCAACATTTTCTTGGGAAACAAGCCTGTTTTCCATCTCAAAATGAAAATCTGCACAACATAAACAGTATTCTGAACAGGAAGCATACCTCATGAATAGTCTCCTCATAGAAAAATAATGCTAGCATTAAATATAAACATGCTCTACATTATGCATACAGAGTAATGCACTATACTTTTGCCTTTCATGAAATGACCTAAGCCCCATAAATGAATTATAGATCTGGGGCTTTCTATCATGGTATAAATAATTACTATTTCAAAATGTGCCCAAGCAGTATCTGAAAGATAGAAATACAGGGATTTGGAAACTAGGCTTTTTTGTATTTTAGATATTTATACAGTGAACATGCAAAATCATTCAAGTGTTCTGGGCACAAGTGTTAATAACTGCCATTAAAGTTCCTGAAACCACAGACCCCTCCACAGTTTGCTTTCCAAAAAACAGAATACTGTTCAGATTATTTTTAGATTCACGTTTTAAACTTCATGGACTTTACCAAGTAAATCCTACCCTGCCATACACACAACTCCAGCAAATGAAATCTTAGGTACCCAACTGTGCAAGAAATACTTATAATTCAGCTGTTTCCATTAAAAAAAACAAAAAAGAAAAAAAAGAAAGAAAGATTACACTGTTATTGTTTTAATACATACTGTTTTTTTACTGCATGAGCACAGGCAGCTACAGTAGTCATGGCCTGAAACAGTGGAATTACAATTTTGCAATCAGACTAGATCTTCAGAGATCAGTTCTTTTTTCTACTTATTTCATCCTTTGATGAAACTAAGAAAATCTTATAAAACATAATAACACAAAACCTCACAATTCTCTTTTATTTGCTCTTTTTTTTTTTCCCTAAATCTAGAAAGCTTCTTCAAAATACTGATTGCCAATGCTGTGAAAATGAACCTCATTTTCAACTTTTGGGATGGATTTCCCTGTTACTGTTTGTTCACAAACTGTGAATACACTTAAATGAAATAACACACAAATTAAATAACACTAGTAAAATGACAGAGAGGGAAAAAAAAAGCCTAATTTGTTAAGAGATGAAACACATCAGATAAAGCTTAGACCTAATAAATAAGTAGATATGTGCTTTTTATGACCTGCTGACAAAGTTTCAGTGTAGAACATTTTAATATGAATTTGCACTTCGGTTACACAGAGAAATTTTGGAATAGTTTTTCATGCTTTTGCATAAAGGGTATGTTAATTATTCACCTAATTTCAGTTTCTTCATGCATAAGTTTCCTTCTTATTTATGCAGAGTTGAACTGACTGAGCAGGCTGCAGGAAAGGGTCAGATAACCCTTTCCTGAGCAAAGGCAAAACAAGCACATTTGTGAATGCTGAAATAGCATATTTTGGGGAATATGTGCTCAAGTAGCCCTCTTTTTTGCAGAACTTTATCAATATGTATTTTTGACTCATGCACTGAAGTTTTAAAAAAAATCACTCTGAGATGACCTAGGTTTTGAGGCATCCAAAATAATAACTTGTTTTGACCATTTCTACTATACAAAAAATTGGAAATATCCTAATTTGCTGTGGAGCTTAAATAGCATTCACAAAATGAAGAGTTATTAAGTATCTGTATTATTCATAAATTACTGTTCCTTAAGGCTGGGAAAAGAAAGAGCTGTCCCATTTCTCACAGAAGTACTGAAACCACCAGCCTACAGTCACTTTTACTGATTTCATGAATAATCAAATGCTGCAGCAGAGTAGATTTGCTCCAGTAAGGGATCCTGTGGCATGGCTCCGTCTTACAATTTATATGGCACAAAAATCTCTTCAAATGACTCCTGATTCTTTCCCTGTATTCAGGGACTTGTTATAACTCCAAGTACAACTCCCCAGTATTTCATACTTTTGCTAAAGCTATTGTTTTAAGGGCTTTGCTCAAATCAGATCAGTAAAGCAATGTGCATTTTAGGGTGGGACAACCCAAAAAGTACAAAAATTAAATAAATACCTCTGTCTTATTTGAAAGGCTGCAGGTGAGTATGAAAATGAGTGGTGGGAGACTGTGAAGATTTCTGGAGAAAATTTAGCAAGGACCCTCGAATCATGAGGCATTTAAACCTGCACTGCTCTGAAGTGTCCTAACCAGCAGAGACCAAACTGCAACAACTATGGGGAGAGAGTAGTTTGAGGATTTCTGAAGTCCATCAGTGAATGTAAACTACATTAGAAATATTCCCCAGTGAATTTTTTCTTCATAAAATTTTTTTCTTCATTTTTCTTCAGCTTAATTTCCCAAGAAGATGAGAGCTTGTGTGATTATTCTCTTTCACTCTGTTCAAATTACTTATGAACTGTGGCTCCATTACAACAAGTTTTAAGAGACAGTAAAGAACTTCAGAGTCTTGTTTTCTCATAACTAACCTGAGAGGACAGGTTGCAGCAAGGGCTCAGAACTTATTAGACACCAGAGAATGTGCAGGAAGGATGCCTTTATGAAAGCCCTAACAGAGACAAAAGCTCCCGTCAAAATCTCTGCCCAAGAATCAATTTTTCATTAGAGGTTTCTCTCCATTGCAAATACTTTGGTGCCCAGTGGCACAGATCCTGTTTGAAGCTTTTCACATGGCTGGGTGGCATTTATAACCTCTGAGCAGTTGCCTCCTCCCCTTTTTCTCCTTTCCCCAAAGCCCACCCTTGGTGCTTCTCTTCCTTCTTGTCTCGGCTCACGCTGCAGTATTTCTATAATTCAGTCAAAAAGCCAGGAGGCACAATCTCATGGAAACCAGAGATTTCTTTCTGCAGCTTATGGCACAGACTTGGGTTCTGAAATGTATTCAGTCTAATGTCATTGCCAAGATTTAGCCATAGGGTTCATAATATATTTAATTGTCCCACCAATGCAAGTTTGGGGGAAAAAAATAAAACTTAAAAAAAATCAGAACAAACAACCTAAAAAAACCCCAAATGAAAAACCTCGAAACCAAAACCTCAAAACAGAACTTCAAAGATCTGGTTTTACATCAGTAGGAAAAAAGACTAAAGTGGGAATTGTCCCACAATATGGATAGGAGGTTAGACTGAAGTGATAGCTGACAAGGTATTTGCCTTAGGAAAAGTTGCAGTAGTGCTGCCTGTGATAAATGCTGGTAAGTAGAATTTACCCATTTTAGCATCTTAATTTGGGCACCCCAGAGTTCAATTTCTCTTGCATGGCCTGGAAGGCTGAAACAGGTGTTTTTAATCTCTTTTTGTAATATACTACTAAGCACTAAAATACATATATGCCAAACTTGTGAAACTATTGTTGAGGGAAAAGAAACTTTCTGCACCTTCATTTAAATTGCAAAGAGTAGCTGCCCAAAGGGGCTGGTTGTGAAATTTGTTGAAAATGCGTTTTGTTATTAACCAATTCCGAACTTAAAATATATGACAAGCTTCTTTATCCTTCAGTGCCTGAAGCAAAGACGAACAAAGCAGTGTACTAATATACAGCACATATAAACTGCTATTTTAATAGTAGAACATCATCAACAATAGCTAAGACAGGCAGAAAAAAATACTTCTAAGCCTTCAAAAGAATTGATAGCCTTTTCTTCCCATGCTACTGCAGTAGCACATTTGGCCCACTTTGCTTCTAAGTGGGTTTTTTTTTCCCAGTACTGAATTTTATATACATTCCTATTAAAAAGAGCTCCAGATCCCAGAAAGATAAAAGTCCCACACTAACATTTCAGCAGCTGAAACCACGGCTCCTTCCGAGGAGCTCATGTTGTTCTCATGAAGCCAAGACTTTTTTCAGGGTAGAGAAAAATGCAAATGTCTCCTGATATGTATTTGTGGGTAGGTAGCCCTTGTCAAAGTGAATAAAAGCAATACCCATAACTATTTATTTTGTAAATGTATTTTTTTTAAATGCTTAGAAGAGAGCTATATACCTACAACATTAAGATTAAAAGTTTAACAATATTTCTCAGGGTCCTTAGAGCCTTGTTCCATAGTTTGTGATTGTGTCACTGACACATTTTTTTAAAAGATTCTTTTTTTCCTTTCTCTTCCTTTTTTTTTCCTTAATGCTCTTTTAAAAGCTCCAGTTTGCTGAAGGGAACAGTTTCTCTAATTAGAGCACATAAAAGACTTTTCTTATTGACAACATTATATTTTTTGGCTGTCAATAAACTCATTAATTGCTTCAGACTTTGTCTTAGGAAAAAAGAAGTGAAATCTGCAATGCTTTGCCTTCATCTTATTTTCTGTAGAGGATAATTAAGTCAGTTCTGGGTTTGAAGAAATACTTGCCCATCCAGCTATAACTTCTGTCTACTGAAACAGGAGGCTGTAGGGAAAGAGACAACTGGCACAGATGACATGAGAATTTCCCTGTTAAGTTGAATGAGTCAACTGTTCCAGCATTTTCATTTTCATTTTCTTGTGAAGTTCCAGAATGCCCAATGCCTTCACTGCAGTAAAAGAAGACTGAATTTTGGAAACATCCACCTATTAGATACTAAAAAAAAAAAAAAAAAAGGAAAAAAAAAAAAAAAAAAAAAGAAAAAAGAAGAACCTATTTCTACCCATAAAAATGAGATTCATGACTTCCTACTTTGGGAGAAAAAAACATATTTCATATGTGCTAACTGATGGTAGCCCCAAGAGCTTAAGCCCACTGGAAAGTGGCATAAACATTTCCACTGTAGCTTTTTTTTGCCACCTTGTTTTCCATGCTGTTACATGACCTCCCTCACTGATTGCTTCTCAGAGTTAATCAGTGTCACCGCAGAGCTCAAATAATAAATACCACCAGAAGTTAGCAGTGGGAGAAAGACACACTTTCAGTCAATAAATGGCATGAAACAAATGGATGGGGAGGATCAAGAGAGAGAGAGAGAGAGACAAAGCTGGTCCTGATGGCAGAAGCTGGGGAGGAGAGGTTTTGTCACCAGTAAGGCAGAGCCACACATATAAAGTTGGTTGAGAACAGGTAAGGGTGGGTAAAGATCAGAGAGGCAGCAACAGATTCACAGTTGTACAAGGTACATTGTATTGAATATGTTCATGAGAGTTTTAAAACCAAGAAGGGCAGATTTAATTTAATTGAAGAACAGCTCTAATTAAAACTTAGTTCTGTGGTGGAAGAAAACCTATTGTTCAAATGAATTCTTTATGCTTGTCATAGTAATTTTTTTTTCCTTACCAAATCAGATTAGTCTAATTATAAGCTTATAATGACATCAAAACACCCCAGTAAACCAGCCACTTACAGCCAGAATCTGACACCTTATTCAGGCTGAACAGCAATTTAATCTGTCATGGGACTACTCAGTATGAGTAACTGTAATAGAAGGGCCTCTTTGGCAGTTAATAGGATATTTTATCTGTCAGTGCATCTCCAGATTAGCCAGGCATACTTGTGGTTAGGGTACTAACTGATCCAAAAGAGGATGTTGACTGATCCAGCTCATCTCAGAAAGAGAGATGTGAGAGATATTAGCAGAGATAGCCTGCTGTAATGCACAGAGTAACAGGAATGAAGGGTAAATTATTGATAAGGTCAGCACCGCCGTTAATATGTGAGGCATCTTCTACAGCTGCTCTAATTAGGGCACAAAATCTTATTAAATTCTTTGTGACAATGGCAACATCCATTTGTGAAGTTCCTGCCCAAGAGATAAATCTACCTTCAATATGTTTGAATTTTTTCCTGTGGTTTACTTGAATGCTATCCATTCTTTATGCCAACCCCGTACTAATGGAAACAACAATATTTTCCCCTTTTAATAATGACATGCTTGATGGAATTCAATATCTTAACCAAATTCTCCTCTGGGAACATTAAGCCTGTTGTTCTCAGATGCCTTTAAGTTAAATACCATCCAGCTATTAGTAAGAGATTGTTTGCTCTTAAAACCATCGATTGGTAATGGGTTTGCTAAGAATAATGTTGGTCTTTGCTTTCCTAAAGGCTTTCTGTATTCATAAAAAAATAAAGTTACATAGTCTTTGGTTTATGGGCCTTTTTTTTTTTTTTTTTTTGACTGGGCAACATGCATTAATTTCCAGCAGCATGATCTCCACTGTCAGAACCACTAGCTGTAACACACCCAGATGCTACCAAGGGGGTCACATCCCCACCCCAGTTTGCAGCTGACAGATTCATTTCCTCCCTTCTCCTGAGACAGCGACGGGGACCGAGGATGCAGAGGTCCACTGTAATTACTATGTATATTTCAGATTAAATAAATGTGATAAAAGCCTCCATCTGGCTGTTGATCAAATGTGCAGAGGCAGGCTGATTTTCAGTGACATATTACAATATGTCTCTTGTAACAGTCCCTAATGCCAGCCTGTAAATTACTTACATTTGGGATTACTTGACTACGGCAGACAGAAATATTACTCACTGTTAAAGTGCTGCCTACTGGGAGCATGGGAGATGTGGTCTAATCTTAAAGTTGTTAAGCAAGGCATTAAGAAATAATGGGGCCATGTTTATTTTACTAAATGATGATTGTGCTCACACTGTTTGAAAATGGCAGACCCAATTTAATAGCAGCCCGAGCTTGCTCCAGATGCTGGAAAGCTGTAGAAAGTCTAATACTGGGGAAATAAGTATCAGTATCAGTGTTCTAAAGGAGAACTTTAAAAACCAGAAAAATCCTGCAAAATATGTCAATAGTTTCAAATTATACACTATCTGCAGAAAAAAAAAAAAAAAAAAAAA
>VWZP01007022.1:245498-299530 GCA_013396995.1 Dicaeum eximium
AAAACCAAACAAAAACAAAAAACCAACAAAAACAACCAAACAACCAAATTCAGTAGTTCAGGGCCTTGCATTTAAGAAAAATCCCAACCAGAAACCTCAAAAAGAGAATAACACAAATTTCAAGGAAAAAGTGATGCTGCCATTTTACAATTTACTTTACAGCTCTCCTTGCAGTGGTGGCTGCAACATGCACACAGTCAAATTTTAGTGCATTACTGAAGGCCTTTTAAAAACTTATGGTACGAAATAAAGAGTGGGGAAAAAATGTCTGGAGGATATTCACAGAGCAACCAATTGTGGTTTGAAGGGCTTTTCTTATGATTTACAGTTTATTGAGCTTTACCGCTCACAGATCAACAACAAAATTAATTCAAAATTGAGAATACAGGGCTTATTAAAAAAAAAGCAAATACCATCTCCTAGTTAAAGGATGGATATTTCTGGTCTATCCTATTACATTGTCATAGTTTTTACTGCACATTCATTCTGCCCAGAAAATGTACCAGGTCTGTGTAAATCAAGGAGAGTTTTGGCATTGTAAATTCTTGCTCTAAAGCTGAGCAAAACACCCTTGCTGTTCTATAGCTCTTAAAAGGACAGCATCTTTGTACTGCAGTGGTTAAAATTCGTTTCCATTTAGACATGTGTCTGTAAAAAAGTTCTTGGAAGCATTATGAGCCTAAGAAAAAAGTAGAAATATGCTTCTCATCTCCTGTGTGATCACTCCAACAACTTTTCCTTTCTTTCCCTACTCAGTTCTTATTCTGTTTTAACTGCATGAGATTTGCCATATAAACCCTTCACCTTAAATTGCCTCATTAGCCTGCATCACTTAGCATCCACTCTTACTTAACTGAAGTGGTTCATTAAATGACATTTCCTTCTTAAAAGACGTCTAAAAACTTAGTCCTCCCTTTAGGAAATCAAGAAGATAAATTGTGAGAGTAAAAAACAATGTTCTAAACAAATCTGGAATTAACACAACTTTTGCAAATGCCGCTGATAAGCAACTTTTCTTTACTTCTTTCCTTCTTCCTTTCCTTCTTAATAAGTCTGTTGCCCTTACATTATAGCCATGTAAGGGACATGATATTTCTCTCTGAAGTATTCTGAATGCTGAAACTGATTAAAAATAAAGATGCCTTTCAAAGAAATTATGACACCCTCTTTGATGCAGAAGCTTTTGTTAGCTGGTGAAATTTTGGGTATGACTATCTAACCAACATCTCTATTCCAACATCATTCCCGACACGCAAGTAGCAGACACTCCATTCAGCTGAAAAACAGAGATTGTTTCTGAGAGCTGTGGAGCCAAGTGTGGATATTTGAGCCCTTAATTCAGTCAAGCATGCAACAAATGAGACTTAAGACATGATTTAGTGCTTTTGTTGGAACTGGGCTGTTGGACCCCGGCTCCAGTTTACAAGGCACTGGCTACCAGAGGAGACACAAGCAAGTTAAAGAAACAGCTAGGAATCCTTGAGCTGTGGAAAACAGCGTTTTTAGCCTTCCCTGCCTTCTGGAAAGATTTAGCAGGCTGCACCTCCTCCCGTGGAGGTGAGATTCATGAACTCAGAGCCCACTGTGACAGCGTCTCTCTGACACCAGCATGTCTGGCTCCGGCGCCAGCGGCAGCAGCGAGCCCGCGGCGCTGGGCTGAGCATCACCACAGAGTCCCCCTGGCTGGGAGCAGCCTCTCTTCAAAGCCCTGCTCCTGTCACCTGGGCCAAGGAGGCAGCACGGGGCCTGTTCCCTCAATATCCAATTCGAGACTTAAGGTGGAAAGGGGGTTTTGCACCTCATAGCCGAGCAAAATCATGAAACCTTGTGCTTGCTGTGCTTGGTCTGCTCACAGCAGCACCTGGGGCCCAGAGGTTGGGGAGGTGCTCCTCTAGGACAAGGTGGCACCCTTTGAGAGCAAGGTTTTTCCAGGGAACAAGCATGGAAAACCAGATTTAAATCCTCGCCATTCAACAAACACATTGACGTGCGCTTTGGAAAAATATTCTCTTTATCTAAGCCTCAGTTCCTTTGAAAGAAAGTGAGGCTCAGGAACAATGTATTACCTTGACTCACAGAAGGAATTATAAAAGAATGATTTTTAGATATCGCAGTAGTACTGGTAAGGCAGGCACTTCACCTGCTTTTACACACAATATTCTATATAATAGCATTTTAAAACATTTGAAATTGTTGAGATCCAGGGCACAGAGAATATCTCTGCCTGTTTTAAGAAATTCTGACCCTCAGCAGAACACTGCTTTTAATCTTTGTCCCTGGGAAAAATTGCCAAAACTTTAAGATGAGTTAGAGCACACAGGTGGTGGTGTGTGGTGGTAGTAGTAGTGTGTCACAGAATGTAGAATTTGGGTTTTAGGATTTTAATATGAGAGTGAATAGGACACAAGATGGTGGAATTTGGGTGTTACCCCTTCTTCCTTCTTGTCCCTTTTCAGCTCCATTTTCTGTAGTACTTGTGGTAGCAAACTATTGGTTAGAGTAAGTAGTAATGTGGAAGTTATGTGGATAGATAAGTAGAAGTTATTGGTAGAAGAGTAAAAACAAAATATGTGTTAGAATGTAATTGGGTAGAATAGCTTTAAAAGACCTTGGTTTGGAGACATTTTGTCCACTTTGGTCCATTTTGTGCCTCGCCTTTCGCATGCTAAGTCTGGTGCAGACGGTGCTGAACTTAAGATAAGATAAGAATAAACAAAGCCCTGAAGACCGAGAGAAAGAGCGTCCAGCTCGTTCTTCACTCCTGGAAAAGACCTCAGCAGGGGAGCTCCCTCCAAAGGGCCCTGGGGGTTGGGCTCCCATCCTTGTTGTGACAAAGAAAAAAACCACAACAGAAATGGACTTCTGTGGGTTTAATTTTTACTAAGCTTTTTGTTGGAGATATATATATATATATATATTATTTTTTCTTGTATAAAAGGAAACTGAGTATCTATTATAATGATTTTGCATAATGAAGAAATTAAAAGCTAAATGCTTTTATTTCAGAGAGGTGAGACTGGACAAGACAGCCTTACACAGTTATGCCACTGGAAGTATTTCACACCAGGTAATTGATAAAGATAAAAAACCCCAGAAATATGAGAATAAGCCAGAAATAGGATGACTCTACTTCCAGATAATGGAAACAAACAAAGAAGTATTAGGGGTGCTGTTGAATATTATTAAACAGGTCAACATGAACCCTTGGGTTCATAAATAACCTTGAATATAATAGGAAAGGATGTTCCATTTTAATAATAGAATAATTGAAGATGTATGTCAGCTGATACAAGAAAGTACCATAGAATTAATATTTTAAAAATGAACAGCTATACTCTCCTGGCTTAAGTTTTCTTTTTCATCCCAGTAATGTCTACTTTTCCACAAGCACTAATAATTTATGCATTAAAATTAAACTTAGAAAATTATGATTAAAATGTCTTTAGTTACACAAAGTTACCAAAAATCTCAGGGGAGCAATCAAATATTAAATGCTTTATTTATATGCTAATCAAATGCCACAACACAGTTTGGAACTTTAACATTACATGAAGCAATCAAACCTGCATCTAGTGGTCAAGGTTCCAGGGAACAATAAGGCATTCTTACCATTTTTGTCACCACTGAACAGCACAAGGATGGTCAAACACTGGAACAAGTTACCCAAAAATGCTGTGGGTTTTCCATGCACAGACACACGAAAAAAATTCACCTGAATGAGGCCCTGAGCAATCTGATGGATCATGGCCCTGCTCTGAGCTGGGCTTGGACCAGCTGATCTCAGAGGTCTGTTAAAACCTTTATCATTCTACAGTTCTAGGAAATGGGCCATAAGCCACTAAAATGAAGAATACCTGCAAAAAGAGAAATATTTTGCAGTTTTCTGCATCTTAAAATGAACAGTTAATAATAAACCAGCATGCAGGAGGATCCCAAGATCCTGCTACTGTTTTAGACTGTTCTTTCTATTGTTTAGCTGTTCTTTCTGTGTTGTCTCACACTGCTGCCATCACTGTCATATCCATACTGCAAAAATTCAAAAGGCTCCACAATTACTTTTCTCCTACCTTCTAGTGATGGACACACATGAATCAGGGAGCAGGAGTTCACATAAAACTGTAGAAGTTATACCACAGAAAGCAAGTGTATGTTAGTAGAGGAAAACTCTATGTGATATAAAGAGCCTTGTCTTCCTGTCACAATTTTTTTTTTCTCAAAAAAATCTGTTTTTAATCTCACAGAGTCTCAGAATTCTAGGAAAAAAAAACCAAACAAAAAAACTGTGAATTCTACACTAGATTATTTCAGAGAATGTTTTACAAAGTATTACACATAATGAGAATGTCAGAGATCAGCAAATTGTTCCAATGGACTTTCCATCAAATTATGTTTACAATTACTGAGAGGTTAGATTTGCAAAGAAATGAGCTGACATTTCAGCATTTTGTGGCAATTGCAGTATTTTCAGTCAGGATTTCAGTTTTATGGCCAGCTTGACAAAACTAGTGTAATTCTGTTTTCCTCAGGTATAGCTAGGTTTATTTATAGCAAGGTCAACTCATTTGAAAAATCTTGTATCTCTTTACTCAGTAGAGAAACTGCCATGCAAGTAAAACTCTGGATGGTGGTGTTTCTCTGTAACAGTAGGGAGTAAGAACCAGAAACCACAGAATTTTTTTCCTCTACCTGTCTGAGTTGATATTCAGTGCACAAAACATTTTGTAGGTAAAAATATACTGAATCTTATCTCCATGTAATAACGGTGAGCACACATTTTTCAAAGGACGCTGCAGACCCCAAACACAGTGGGGGCTCACTTGGAACTACCACATGGAAGCCTTCATCTAACAATCTGACAACTAAACACATGGTCCAAATCTTCTCCCCAAACCTGAGGAGATAAAAAATCCTGCTGCAAAAATTCTGGCCTGAAATTTTTCTCTGCCCCTGACTTTCCTGTGGGAAAACATTCTGGAGAGCATAATTTCTCTTTTCCTTCCACTTTCCTATATCCCTTCCTCTCTGCTGATATAACTTGACCTCAAGGAGAGGAAAATTTCTCAGAACATCTGTTAATGATATTGTGTCCCAACTCCATCTAGGAGTGGGCTCACACAAAATTTTCTGTGACTCTTCCTTTCCACAGCTCTCATCATCCTTTTCCTCTGCTACATTTCCCTGAAAGATGCTCATACAGCTTCAGCAATGCTCTAATTTAAAATTACTTCACCAGTGTCACAAGCACCTCCACAAATCCTGGTATTGCCTTACTATTTCCATTACTTTCTGCTATTGCTTTTGGAATGAATAACTTTTCCTTGTCCCACAGAAGTAGGCTCCATGAGACCTCTGGCAGTTTTTTGTTTTTGTAATTCAATGTGAATGTGTACTCCAGATGAGAACCAAATGAACATTTAAGTATCTTTAGTACATCTTCAGGCAAATTTGAGCATCAAAGTCATGAAGAGTGTTCACAGAAGAGTGGCTTAAGCCATTTAAAGGACAGCAAGACAAATGCATCCTTGGAAAGCTGATATGCTATACTGCACATGCCTAGAGGCAGCATGCCTTTTTTTACACCTGTGGACCTTCCTGCCACAAAAAGTTGTTTTAAATTCACAAAGTAGGTGTCTCTAGCCCTAAGTTGCCTGAGGGCCCAAACAATTTGTTTTACCTCAAGAGTGTTAAATACAAACTTTTAAACACTGAATTCAAACCAAAATGTCCTAACCACAGTTATTTTATTCAAGATGCAACATGAAGGGGAACAGAATCATTATGTTTCACTAGAGATGTAGAAGTTAACGAAAATATTAAAATAAATACAATTCCTCCATGTATAAAAGAGGGTGAAACCCCCTGAAATAATAGGGGAACCACCACAACAAAATTACATGTCGATTACACTGACATTACATGACCACCTTCACACTAGGAGACAGAAATGAAGTCCCCAGAAGCAGACAGTGATGTTTTGGAAGAAGTCGGGCTTTGTGACTTTAATTAAAAAAAAAAAAACACCCATTTTGAATGGAATTGTCTTGGAGCATTGGATAAGCACAGGAGTTCCTGTTGGTGCCTAGAGAGGCTGCCTAGAGCAGAGGCTAGACATTGTTAAAGGAATAAAGTAGGTATTTATTAAAACACCTTCAAAGGATACACCTTGGGCAGTACAAGAGCCCAGCCATGGCTACACCCAAGATGGACTCAAGATGGACCCTGAGTCACGAGTTTTCACACTTTTATAAGTTTTGGTCCATTTCCATATTGGGGTTACATATTGGGGTTAATTGTCCAATTACAGCTTCAGGTTAGGAAGTCCCATCCTCTCAGTTTACTCTCCTCAAGTCACTGTTGTCTACACTTTTTTGGGCCTGGAGCTGCAGCAGTGTCCTTGGTTCTCAGGCTGGAAAATTATTGTTTTGTCTGACTAAACTGTGAGGAGAACTTGCTAACACTTTATATGAAGTTCAGAGTTACATAGTATTGCAGCACAGAATCTGAAAATATGAAGCTAAAACTTAAGGCATCACTGTACCCAAAGACCACTTTGAAATGCCTCGTTCAGCACTGACCTCCCCTTCTCTAGCAGGCTGCCTAGCATCAGGCACTGAATATCAGACTCCTTGGCTTTGTCCTTGTTTGACTGGTTGCAGCTAGAGAGGCAAATTCCTCCTGGGAAAATGACTCAGAAGATGGATGCAGTGACACATCTCCCATCTCATCTCCCTTTCATGCATGAGCAAGTGCACACTGACTAGCAATGGTATGGTTTAGTCCTGCCCATCAATGATCAAAATGTTCCAGAAATCTTATCAAGAAATAAACTACAGCCAGCAGAGCAGTTCCTTAACAACAGTTCATGTGTGAGTGAAGTGGAACATGGAACCCTGTATTTGAAGATATCATATGTGGAGCATGTGGAATCATTGATATGTTCCTCTCCTTTCTGTAATGATTAATGATTTCTGTAATGATTAGTTTGATGCCTCACTGTACATTCAGGAGAATACATTCAGTTAAAAGCCTCCCTCTCTCTCCATCCCACATCTCCTCAGGGGTGTGCATTTCTGTCACAGCTGTTGGTTTAAAACATGATGTTTGAAGCACACCCACATTTAGTTGATAGGGTACATCACTCATTTGAATTCACCACTATTTAGTTCAAACAATTCCCATTTTAGCGTCTTATGACAGGAATTTATAGTTAATTGACTAATTTTCTATACTATTAACAAGTTAACATTTTTATGAGAACACAGAAGAAAGCACTGCACAAGAAACCTTGGAAAGTTTTCTTCTAAGCACTGCTTTTTCACAGAATTTATCTTCCAGTTATTAACAGGAGATCTGTAGAAGCCAAGATGCACAGTTAAATGTAAATCACATTGTCTAGTGTTGCTTAAATTTGTTCTTTGAAACACCTGCTTTTCAAGCTGTATTTACCTGTCTGCTGAGAGTCAGACAAATTACAGCAAGATATTTTTGCCTGAAGAGATGTCTGTCATTTCACAGAACAGATGCAACGAAAAGAAGTTGACTTCTCCTTTTCAGAAATATGCTGAAGAAAAAAAAAATCCCAAAAAACCTTCCCCAAACAAAACAAATAGTTTAGTTTTCTTTCACATCCAAAAGGAACTACACCAGCCATCCCTTTAAATAAATACTATCATGACTGAGTCCCTCATCAGAGGCTTAGCATTGTGTTTGCTTCATGCTTGCTTTACTTTCAGTATCTAAGGATGCAGTCTTGTCCCATCTGACTCAATATACATGTCAAGCTTTTAAATATTTAAAACAACTTAAAACTACCACTAAGAGCTGTTGGCTGACAGAGATGGTTTTCATCCAATCCAAACTACTTCTGGGACCTTCTTAGTGTGAAGTGCTCAGAGATGTGTTTCTTTGTGTGGGGAATACAAAGCCCATTCTGCAAAGCACTGAACAGGTATTTTTCTCATGCACATATTTATGTGGTGGCCTGGCATGTATATAAACACAGTGTCACTGAGAGCTTCTTGAACCAGATTTGTAATCTTTAATGGAAGATAAAGCTCTCTGTCTTCTTAGAGCAGAGAACAAACTCTTGAATTGTCACCAGCCTGGTGGGAAAGATCCACCTTGTGCTGCTAAACCCCCAGGTCTAAGCAGTAAAAGTTTGGGAAAGATCATATTGATCATTTCAAATCACATATTTTGACACAACTCCTTTTTGTGGATGAGTGTTTTGTTGTTTTTTTCTTTTTTTTGAGACAAGCTTTATAATCACCTACTGCAGAAATCCTTGTTGAAAATGCTGACATCTAAAAGAAAATTTAAAAGAAATAATAATTTTTTAGTCCATAGACTCACACAGAGAAACAAATACTGAGGGAAGTGACAGATAAATTCTCTCGTCTTAATTATCAGTTCTCAGGATCTGACTTTAAATTATTTCATCTCTTCATGTGCCAACAGGATGGATAGAGTTACTGGAGGGCTAAAAGAACTCCAGAATATCATCCTTTAAAGGAGCAAAGTGTGTAGGGGATCCATGACACTACAAAAGTACAAGTTCAGTGGGCTGCTTAAAGAGAAAAAAATGTTGTGAAGTACTCCAATACAACACACTGAAATGTCTTCATGTGTGCCTTCTGAGGAAACATAAAAAAATGGTGGCTGTGATTGCTTTTTTGTAACTGAAAACAGCATTTGATATCAGATCTGGCTTTTTGAGGCAGGACCTGTGTGAAACAAGCAGCTGTGCATCAAAACCAAAATATTCTTCCAAGAAGCTACAAAAAAGACCCAAGACATAAAAGGACTGATAATTATAACAGCACAAACATAATGAGCTCTGAGTATAATTGATGGTGAGTTGAACTGTTCTTTCAAATTAAAATAAAATCAAACCATTTTCAACATGTTTAGGGAGAGTTGTTCTACTGTTAACATTTTAATACTGTTTTTACACCTATATTGTACAGGAACCTTTCATTCCAAGAACATCCTGAAAACTGGATGACTCATTTCAATATGTTACACCTTGTGAAACATTTTAAACAAACTTGGAAATCAATTATAACAAAAGAAATGTTACACTGGTTGTGGAAATTTTGGAAAAAACAAAGCAATGTTTTCTCCCCAGCATTTTGTGCTTATTAACACTTTTGATGCAAGAACATAAACAAAATATTTTGAGAGATTTTGAAGAACCAGAAGAGACTCGAAAGACTGTGAAAGGGGGAAAAGAATCTACCCTAAGAATGCAAACCTCTTTCTGTCCACTTTTCTTCACTTTAGTTCATAAACATTGCTGAATCACGGTGATGTCACCATGACTTTTGGTGCTTCCTACATGACAGACAAAAATTCAGCAGAATGACTCACTCTACCTTTGTGGGTGAAACCAACCAGGACCAAGAAAAAGTACTGGGTACATTAGTTCTCTCTATTTGCCAGAGATGGGGAAAGGAAAGGCAGATTTTCAGAGGTTCCTTAGAATAATGAATTAAAATCTGCATGTCCTTCTCTTAGTTATTGCTGCTAGTATTAGTAGCAGGAGTACCAGTTTTATTTAAGACATAGAGCTCTCTTTACCATTTGGGAAAATTAGAATTAGTGTTATAAACTGGCCTTGTGCTTGCTTCCTCCAAATGCTATCCCTTTACTCACCATTTAAAATAAAATATGAGGGGTTCTTTAAATAGTGATAGGAAATAAAATTTATATCTTTCCCTGGATTTCACTACTGCCCCTTTCTATCCTTAATGCTTTTAAAGACAGAAGAATACCAGCAAAGAAATAAAATACAAGGAAGAACAGAGGCTCTGCTTTGGATTTGCTGTTTGTGCCCAAGTATTTAGATTTATCAGTGAGGAGGTGCTGAAACATGGAATGACACCCTCTGTGAGAAGAGTGAGGATGGGAAGAGCGCCAGTGGTCAAACTCAGACCTTATTAGGTCAGCAAGAAACTTCACCCAGCAAAACCAGATTTCAAGGCAGAACACCAGTCAATGCTTTAGTCACTGTTGCATGATTAGCAAAAATCAGGTGGGCAAACAATACATATTTTAGGATGCTTTCCCTTTTTTTCTTCTCTTTTTTCCCCAATTAGTTGGTTGCTCTGCTGTTGCTAAATTCCTTTTGTTTTCAAAGAATTTCATTTTCTGTCCACTGAAGCAAAACTGAAGAAAAGAAGTGAGAAAATGATGGGGCATCTAGGCAGGTAAAATCCCTGCAAATCCTACTCCAAACTGCTTAATATTCTGAATCCCTACTTCAGGGAGATAAAAACCCTGTTGGCATAGTCTGAGTTGCACTGATGTCTGAGTAGGAAGAGTTTACTGTAGATTTGGAAGCTTTGCTTCTAAAAAAAAAGGAAAGAAAAAGCCAGAAATTAAGATTCTTCTGTTATGCTGGGGTTTTGTAAAACACAAGCCCCAGTGATAAACAGAAATATAAACAAACAGAAATTAGAAGCATTAGAAGTGGTCACAAACTGCTGAAGGTCTCCATTTAATTAGCATTCAAACTGATAGCAAACCATCTAGCTCATTTTGATTCATTATGAAACACTACTGGAGAAACAGAAAAATAACATAATTCCTAATGATTAAGACTGCCATTATGTATATTTGTATAGGCATCAGACTCTTTTCAAGTTGCTGGGACCAAGCCAGGATTCCAATTTTTGCCTGAAGCAGGCAAGAGCCTCTGCTGCAATGAAACTTTAACATCCCCATTGCAAACAAAAGCGTGCCTTTGAGAGTGTGTGCTCAGTTCAATTGCCTGAATGCACACATGGGGGCAGAGCCTTCTCTGCATCACCCAGGGGAGGAGAAGTGCTGATAAATGTTTGCTATATATCCTTTAACATACCTCCAACGCCCTGTGTATTAGTACAGCTGTAGCACTGCATTAAGCTGAGGTGTCACCTTTGTTTTTTCTTTAGCACCAGGACATATTGAATGTCTTTAGCAATTGGGATATATTTAATGGATGGGCCCAGAATCAACTCAATACCTTCTTCACTCACTCACCCTAACTGCCCCAAACTAGCACATCCTGAATATTCCCTTCATATATTCAGCGTAACGTGCACAATTTTATACACAGAATATTTTATACATAGATTTACTAGGTTAGACTCACAGGGCTTGAGCACTCTAAACCACTGTTCTTTAACAGCCTCCACTGATGTGTAGAAGCTAAGAGCCTGTTCAGGGTATGTAAAACCAAATAACTTGGATGAAAATGTCCCCACAGATCATGAACTTCTACCCATCGCCACCTCTCCAGCTGTTTCCTGTAATTTTTTTTTCTCACTCATAAATGGGTGAGTATTGACCAAAAAACAGGAGTTAAACCCACACACTTTTAGATTTTCAGGGCTAAAAGTCAGTGTTTCTGATTCATGACTGGCTGTGTTTTCTCCTGCCTCTGTACCAGAGGGAGAGGTGTGACTGACTAGGATGTATCCCCATGGATAGAGTTCCACACCAGGCATTTCAGGAAATGCAGGATCATAAATGAAATTCTGCTAAGAGGAAAGAACCACAGCAGCATCATTGCTGGTCTCTGCTGGTACCTGCAGAGCAGCATGGCTCTCCTTTCCCTGTCCAAAGAATCAGAGCACAGCTTCACATGTGCTTCATGACCTTCCTGAACATGAAAAGCAGCTTGAATTTTATGCACATCACCAGAGGAAAAAAAGACCAATAAAGAGTCTCTAATGGCACAGTATATTTTCCCAAAAAAAAAAAAAACCAAAACCAAAATCAAAACCCAACGAAAACTCACAGTATCAATCATTTCCTATAATCCACTATATAAAATTCTTATTTTTATGGTTCCATTAACGGATTTTGTAACTTCTGAATATTGAAAAATGTGGAGTTTTTTGGCAGGAATAACAATGCACGTGTATAAATTATTCACAATGCACTTCATGATCATATCAATCTTCCTCCACTGAGATCATATCAATCTTCCTTCACTGGAACTAGGCTTAAATTTAGATTTGTGTAATAGTCACCAACTTAATCTGATTCTGTAAAAACCGTACCCAAATTTTTACCTGCATTTGCTGTGGTAAATGAATGGTGACTTATACAGCAGCCCATTTTACATGGTTTGTACATCAGGAAGACTTTAGCAGTAAATTATACTGCTAGAAGATTTAGGTTAACTATGTTGGACTACGGTAGAGGGTTGTAACAGTTGTCATTTAATCATCTCGCAATTTTCCCTATTTTTATCTGTGGTTATAAAACCTGAATTTGTATTACCCCTCTCTCTGCTTTATGTTCCTTATTCCTACCATTATTGTAACAGATGTTCTTTGGGTTTCCCCCATCACTTCTGTTAATTGTGGAGCCATTACTGCTATTATAACCTTGAGCCACCCAGACAGTATTTCTTTGCACACACCACCAGTGCAATTGCCAAATAGTTTGATAATAATTTTATCATTGAACTCACACAGTACCTGGCCATAGAGAGAAATTATTTTTCCTTTGTAGCAATAAGACTCACATTTGATGAGCATTCTCATCAGATGGTATCTTTTTTTCCCTGATAAAGTGAATTATATTGTAAGATGAGTAAATGCCTTTTTCATTTGTAATTTTTATTTGCATTACTTGGAAGGAGGAAAATTCATAACTTGGTTTTATGATTTTACAATGTCTTTGAAACTGAGTGACTTGGCAATAAAGAGCCCAAATTAGTAATTCATTTTGTTAAGATATTTTACATTACTATTATTTATGGCAATAATGGGGGGATTAAGCTGCACTCTCAAGCATCTCTGTCTCCTTCACAACCATTAGACTTTTATTTAGCTTACAAATACAATCTTAAATTTAGGGGAAAAACTTGCAAATTCTGTAACCACAAAAGAAAACATGCTTTATTCAAAAACATCCTTTAGGAAAGCACAAAAGACTTTTATGACTACATGCACAATCTGTTGCCTGTGTACTTTTCTGTTTTCAGGGTTGAGCCCTAATAAAAATACACCATGGTACCTTTGAGAAATTATTCTCTGTGATGAAAAGTTCCAGCATTTGCTATTTTTCAACCCTAGCCATGCCCTAGCCTTTAAATTTTACACAAGCAAATAAATGTAACTTTGTAAAAATAATCTTTCAAAATATTACAGACTACTTAAACAACCTAGCTTTACCAGTTTATAACAAGGCAGCATCCAACTGAGACTACAACTCTTTTTTTTTTTCTTTTTACCAGAGAATTAGGAGAGAAATTGTTTTAGTTTAGAGTTCCAAACAGCGTACTGAGACCACATTTTCCAGGTAGTGCTAGAGACAGAGTGGGCAGGATGACAAAAAAGTTCTCATGTTGAATGAAGATATTCTCTAGCACCTCTATCACTTTCTTTGTCTCTCGCTGCTAAACCTTACTTTGCTAAAAATGGTGGAAGCCTTTTAAAAAAATATCCTAAACCAACAGAAATTTCTAAAGGGCAAGTTCATGAGAAAAAGGGGGACACAGTGGTGTTTAAAATTCTGATGATTTGTGTAATGATCACTGACTTGATCTCATTTTTTTTAAGATCTGTATCAAATGGCTTTGACCTATGTTTGCTGTGGTATGTGAACTCTGCTATGGACAGCAGCATATTTACATTGTCTGCATGCCAAAGATGCTTTAATAATAAATTATACTGTTACATGATTTATTTTAAGTAGACTGGATGAATGTAGAGGTATATTACGGTTGTGATTTAGTCATCTTGCATTTTTTAGTATTTTTATCTGTGGCCATTAGATTAATATATTTAAATTTATTATTCAAAACATTGCAACAAAAATAGCCTTATAGTCTAGTTATTTTAATCAACTTTTGGAAAGGCACATTTTGATTTAACAATTTTATTGTTTCGAGTAGTAATTAAAGCTATGATTTCAGGCTGTTATGTTTTTCTTCATTTAAATGATGACAAATAGGACATTTAATTTTTTTTTTTCCTTTTTTCCTGTGCAGACAAATCTGAGAAAATAGGAATGTCTGTACTAGATGGGAAAACACCACCATCTAGTCCAATTTAATTCACAACCAAGTGAAAAATGGAATACATAAAGTTTCTCTTGCTCACTTACCCACTTTTTGACTCCAGAGTCTAGAAACTTTCTGCTTTGGTGACTGTATTCACATAATTCACTTTTTTCATGTCATTTCTAATTTAATTTAACTGCTGCCACCTCTCTCTCCAGCTCTCCTCCAAGGTGAAGAGTGCTAGTGTGTTTAATCTCTCTTAGCACAGACACCATTTTCAAAGATCAGCCATCCTTCTCACTTTTTTTTTTCCCTCTCATTTTGATCACTTTTTTTTTTTTCTTATGCTGCTGGATGGGCAGGACTCCACACTGCATTTCCAAAGCAGAGGTGCAGAATTTCCAAAGCATGGAAGGCACACCCTAAGGGGCCCTCCTTAAGGCCCACCCCACGTTTATGAAGTGACAATTATTTCTGTTTGGGTTTCTGCCCCTCTCCTTGCTTGAAAATCATTATTTCTCTCCAGCAAAAGGCAAGAGTGCTGCAGGGTCAGGTGACAGTGACACTGTAGGGCTCTATCACTCCTTTCCTGGTAGTGAAATAATTAATACCACTTCAGGTACCAAATGAAAGATTTTTGTGCTCTGCACAAAGTCCTGAAATATCTCGAGTCATTTTACAAGTGGCTTGTGAAAATAGCTCTACTGGGCAGGAGGGATAAGGGGGGATTATCCCCTTTAGTAAGTGAAGGAAAAATATGCATAATCTCTGGTAGACTCCTATAAATACTTCAACACTGAAAATTATGAATCTTTCCTAATTTAATCATAAAAGTGATTTCAAATGTTATGTGAACTGCAAGGTGACCGTGACTTTGTGCTGAATAATCTCACTACATAAAAAAAATCTGTGGAGTAGAAAAGGGAAATGTTCAGCATATGAGTAAATAGTTTTAATTTGTTTTAAACTTCTGTCTTAAAAAATTCCATTGTACAACTGCCTTCTAGCAGCAGTAATATTTAGCATTATCTACTAGGGTACTGCAGATGTTCAGATATATACTTGGAAAATGAATAAAAATTTGAAGTCCCATTACTTTTTCTTTCTTTGAAGCAGGTTCTGTGGACACTTCAGACAGAAATTGGGTCTTATCTTAATATTCACACCTTATCAAAGTTGTGAAGTGCTACATAAAATGAGCAAATAGAGTAAATGCTTGATAAGTGCATAACAATATAAATGCTTTAAGCTTATCATGAAAATTATTTATCTATAATAACACAGACTGGGTGCCAAGAAAAAAGAACAAACCAAAACCCCTCATTTTTGTTCTACTTGTCTCAGTATGCAACGAGTAAGTGAAAAAAAAAATCAAATTAATGGAATATTTGGGCATGATTATGCCACGGTGCCTTTTACACAACCTTCCAAACAAAATTTCTTAAGTGAAGTTCAAAGAATGGGGTTTACCCCTAATGTCAAACAGGGTCCTAATGTCTCACAGACACACATGCATTTGGATTAAAAACCAGATGTAGCTTCCCTGATTTCCATGGGGTTGTTGATACAGCACAGCGTGGGTGGGTTTGCAGGATTCTGTTCTGTTCTGTTCCATTGTATTCCATTCATCCCTAGCATTTATATCATGGCAGCCACAGCAGATGCCTCCTGTTGCACTGGAACTCGCAAACCTCCAGTTGGGACAGGTTCCTGGAAAGATCTAAGCTTTACATTTAATATCACACGTGAAAATTTAGGTCATCTTCCCTTCCAAATAAATTATAATCAAAGGATTCAAGTTATGGAATAATGTAATTTTTTACTGTCTCTTGTCCAGAAGACAAGAAATCAGGCCATGGGAAGGCACCTGGAAAAGTGTTAACATTAGGAATGCTTTGCATTTTTATGTAGTCACAAATTTAATTAATAATTCAATTACTATGTAATCATAATGTACCTTGAACATCACGTGAAGCTGACAAAAAGTTCTTAAATTTTAGTACAGGCCTGACAAAACTGTGCCATCTATAAGTTCAGGCTGGCAAACACTCTGCTGGATTGCAGGTCCCACTCTTTGCCTTGCCCTGCTATGTATGTAAGGGGTGCTGCCAATGCAGCACAGCTCTGCTGCTGATACATCATTTTCCTTTTGATTGCTGAAAGAAAAGCTGTGGAATGCAGTCAGGATTAGTTCACACTCCTACAACAGTGAGTGGGCATCACGTGTCTTGTGGGACTTAAACACCTTACAGTCTTAAAAACTCACTTTTTTCAGTCCTATAAACTTTCACTTTTAGGGTTTTTATCTGTATTTTTCTTTCACTACAATACAGGCAAGGCAAACCCAATAATTAATGCTAAGGAAATAGCAGCAGATAAAACTGAGATCTTAAGATATAACATGCTGATAAGAAGAATAAATTTATTGACATAGGCCAATTCATTAAAAATTAAATAAAGAACAAGTGCTTTTTTTGGCAGTAAAAGTGTCCATTCCATTTGGAAAATTCCATTTACTACATTTGCTAATAAATAACTCATCCACAGTAATTTTTGACCTAGATCTGATGTCTGAAGTTAGGTTTTAGTTGATGTTCAGGACTAATGAAGGTGATTCTTGGAACTCTCAACTGACCAAGACCCTGAGATTATCTGACAGCCATTTTCCTTTTTCCCTTTTCCAGAAGCCATCCTTTTAACATACTTTTAATATTGCAATATGGCTAAAATAACTGCCCTTTTCCAACACTGCTCTTTTGAACAGAGTACAAAAGACCCTCTTCTAACCCTTACAAAGAGAATTAAAATAGCTTTTTCAAGCATTAAAAAGCCATTTAGTGAAGGGATCCAGCAACAGATGGGGAAATGTACGACTGTAACTCTTCTAAACGTTTGTGTGCCTTTTAAAAAATTACATTATTCCATAACTTGAATCCTTTGATTATAATTTATTTGGAAAGGAAGATGACCTAAATTTTCACGTGTGATATTAAATGTAAAGCTTAGATCTTTCCAGGAACCTGTCCCAACTGGAGGTTTGCGAGTTCCAGTGCAACAGGAGGCATCTGCTGTGGCTGCCATGATATAAATGCTAGGGATGAATGGAATACAATGGAACAGAACAGAACAGAACAGAAAAGCCATGGTGAAAGGGACACACAGCGATCATCCAGCTCAGCTGCCTGATTGCTCCAGGCCTGACACTCAAAGATCTTGATTGATGGCATTGTCCAAAGCCTCCTAAACACTGGCAGGGATGGGGCATTCACCACCTCTCTCTCCAGGAAGGCTGTTTCAGTGCTTGACCACTCTCTCAGTAAAGAAATGTTTCTTAATTTCCACTCAGAATCTCCCCTGGTGCAGCTCTGAACCATTCCTGCCACTGGATGCTAAGGAAGAGATCAGTACTTCCCTCTCCACTTTCCCTCCTCAGGATCAGCCTCTTTTTCTCCAGACTGGACAAGCCCAGAGTTCAATTCAATGGATTAATGCCAATTCTGACTCTGAACGAAGAAGGCAATTTAAATATGGCATAGCCACAATATTGCCCTCAGTACATTCCTTTTTAAAATTAGGTAATCAATAGTAAAAGTGAGATATATAAAAAGTGAATGATAATAAGAAAAAGTGTGATAAATGTGAGGTTGAAATGGGCAACAATAGAGAAACTGAAGAGGTTACAATGAAGAGAAGAAGCCACTAATTTTCTTTTATTCAGCTTTGTTTTTCCTATTGTCTTCCTCAACCACCTGTTTGGCCAATGACAGACCCATCGAATTTTAGACACTTGTGATTTAAATACTCATTAGGAATTTACCCTGGGTTCTTTACTAAAGTTTGTGAAAGCATAAAGAATTAGCAGCACCATTCTGTAGCCAACACAAGACAGGGAAGGGTTTAAGACATTTCCAATCCTACAAAACCTAAATCAGATGACCCCAAAAGGAATGAAGACTTTTTTTATATCTCTGTTTAAATGCTAGGTGTTGGGTATGTTTAATTTCATTTACATTGAGACAAAAGTGCAATATAGGATTGTGTTTGAATACCGAACTGAACTCAAATACTGCCATATATCAACCAACCATAGATTAAAAGAATTCTTTACAAAGTGGTTTAATATGGTAGGATTTTTTAAATTGTTCTGTCTAGAAACCAGGACAGTTGCCAATAGGTTTAGAAGCCTATAAAAAGACAACACATTGTCAACAGTAAAAAAAAAATAATTAAAAAACCCTCTGAATGTATTTGAGCAGCATTAACTTCCAAAGCCCTTGAATCTGCTCCTTATGTTCTGTCTTCAGAATGCAGCTTAACAGTTCATCACTTTTTTAATAAAACAGACACATTTGAAAATGTGTTTTAGACTGACCCATGTGTTCATATCATGAGCATCTTTTTTTTTCTGTTATTATATACAAGTGCATGCAGGCATTGCCTATATAAAAAACAAAACAACACAAAACAAAGACTCAGACGAAAAAGTTTCCTGCCCTTGAACTTTCCTGATGTTCTTAATTTTTCCGTAACACTGCAAATGTAACAGGAGCAAGATGTTTCAGACTGCATACAAGCCATCTATTTTATTACAGGGTTGGAGGCAAGCCCACACTACTGTGAATTTCTGTTGTGTATCAATTATTCCCCTGAATGTTTATTTGGTTGAGTAGAACTACGCAGAAATCACATTTCTTAATAAATATAAAGAAGCACACTCTGCATGGGAAAACAAGACTGAAATCTCTGAGTGTCATAGCAGCAATTTGAAGTAAATTTTTCTACAGAAGTTATTTGGTAAGAATTAGAGAATACTACTCAAAAACACCAGAAAGTAAAAAGGTGAAAATTTTCATCAGACAAAAACAATTATGAACTCACTTTGCCACAGTCATGCTATAATACAGGGACCTACAATAAAAACAACAACAACAACAAAACCCCATGGGGACTGGGAACCTATAAAACCACTCACAGATTACTTGGCACAAGGCCTTGTGGTGGAGGAGAGCCAGCCTGAATGCAATATAAGACTAATTTCTTCTTTGCGTTGCTAACTCCAGAAATATTGGGAGCAGATGCTTCCGAGATGAACTGGAGGATAGGGCTCTGGAAGTAGGCAACCCTTAAAAGCTTAAATAACCCAGGGACGCTATTGTTTTCAAAACCACACAGTTTACCCCAAAAGCCCACAAGTACACTGACATATGGATGTCCACACACACAATGGCAGCTCAGCGTTCACACTAACAAAACTGCATTGTAGGTGACAAACAAGTTCAGGATTGATGGCACTAATTGTGCCAAACAATCTCAAAGTGTGCCAAATATTTGCAATTCAGCCCAGTAACTGAGTGGATTCCTTCACTGGATACAGCAATTGAGTGGAACTCCAAACTAAACATCAGAAATGTTCCTTTGTACAGAAAACTGCCCAAAAAAAAAAAAAAAAGCTTTACATATTCATTTTCTGTGATATTCCCATTCTCTAACAAATTAATATAGTTTTAAAAGCCAGCTTCTGTCAAGTATGTCCAGGGACCTGGTCCAAAGTCAATGCTAAAGTCCATTACAGCACTTTTGAATTCATTAAAATGAAATTTGTCTCTTCTCTATTGGGTGCTGAATGCACTTCATGACCTGATGTCTATACAGTAGAGACTTCTTAGCCATAAGAAAAGAAGCATACAAAAGAAATAAAATGTCTTCCTCAAATTGTCAGTCTGGGGGATTTTCTTTCTTTTTTTTTTTTTTTTTTTTAATACATTCCCATAAAGATTTATATTCTGGCCTTTGTTGTCTGGGATCCTTGTCTCTTACCCCTCATGCCAGAAAAGGAAATTGTACATTATGGTAAATTGCTACTCCTGATATTTCTTTCCCTTGACTGATGGTTTTCTATTACAGGCTTGCAAGAATTCAGACTGGAAAGAAACCCAAGCATCTTGATTGAAAAGATTTGATACATTCTTTTCAAATTCATGCTATCTAAATCACAGCGGGATGACTTGTAATCAAAGTTTTTCAAAAAGAACATAAATTTGGGGAAAAGGAAAAGGCCATTCAGCCCATTGCAAGTCATCCTGGTTAACACAGTTCTTCCAGAATAGCATCTCTCTTCTTCTTTAATGACCCCAGTGCCTCCAATTCCAAACTTGGCTCAGTAGGCTATTGAAAAATTGTATTTCTTTTTGAGTGAAAAGTACTTCCCTGTGTTGGTTCTGAATTTCATTTTTTCAGTCAGTTCCAGTTCTGCTTCCCTGTTCAGTCTTTTATAGTCAGCCAAACAGTGAGTCAAGTGTTATTGAATAAGGTTTTCCACCCTGTATTTCTCAGAGTAGATGAGTTTGTAATTCTCTCTTTTTCTCAATTTTGCAGTGACAAAAAATGAAACTCAGCTGTGATTATGAGACCGTGGACTTCAAACCAGACTTGTCTTCCACTGCTTTCCTTTAAAGGTGTGTTTGAAGGTAATCTTTTAAAACTGCTATTTCATTTTTGTTCACCCGTTTGCCTTTGTTGACTGCTGACACACACAGAGGGGCCAGCCCCTCCAAGCACTGTGGCATCCCCTTTTCTCCACACTGCACTCCCTGAATCTGACACAGAAAAGACATCCCAAATGACTAACACAGGGAGAAAAAAGAAAACAGGTGTGTGATTCAGCAATTTATCTCAATGCTCTGAAAAATGCTAAAAAAAAAAGAAAAAAAAAATACCTTAAGAATAATGCCCCTTTTTGTATTCACAGTCTGAATAACTTCACATGCAAAAATTAATAGGTCAGGTTAAATAATCTCCAAAGTCACTCTCTGTAGATTTTGCCTTTTATTTTCTTCCTTTTTTTTTTGTTCTGGGGAATGCTATAGCTTCAGGTTTTACCAAGGTCATCTTTCATCCAAAAAACTTAATATAATTAGTATCAATTCTGCATTTTGTGAGGCTCACACTGGAAGTTATTAACTGTGTTTCAAGTGGAGTGTCAGAGAAACGAAGGGCAGAGAGAGTAATCTTTTCAGCTTCAAAGGCACAGTTGATGACTTTAGTTCACTGGTTAGTGAGAAAGACGTGCATTTTTTATTAAAGGTGTTAGCAATACATTTGAAACTATAAGCATTTTCCTTTCTTTTTTCTTTCCTCGTTTTTAGAACTTGGCACCACTTCAGTGGCTTTTTTAGCATCTCACATGGCATTGGAAGAGTTGCTTTAGATGTCCTTGTGGTTAGCTATAACAATATTTAGCTGTATACTTTTACTTGTAACAGTGAAGCCCTTGATCAATACCCTGACAGCACAGAACTTGCCAAAATCTGCCTTACCCAGTAATAGAAAAAAAAATATATCAGTTTTTGCTGGGAGTGCCTTTAAAATACCATCAACACCTCACTAAATAAAGTAAAACTAAACTTTGTGATTCCATATAAATACAGTAACAATGAAAGACATTCAACAGCAACCATTTGCTTAATCTTTCTCCCTGCTGTAAGAAATCCAATATAATGCCCTTAAAACTCATCATTAAAGATATGCTTGAAAACAAACCAAATCAAAGTCTTAATAAGATCCTAAAGATCATAGATTCAATTCTTTCAAATGAAATTCAAGAATCAATTTCAAAGCATATTTACAGAGTCTCCTTTACAATAAATATTAGCTTTTGAGAAGAAAATGCATAAGGAATGTGAAGCCTTCAAGAATCAATCTGTGGTTGTTAACCTCAAAGACACTGAAATGAGAAGCAAGGCTCAAGTTTGCAACAGTGAGGATAACTCAGTGCTGAAGAGAAACACCAAGGGATATTGTGGATTCTCTGTTTCCTTAGGTCCTAAATTAAGTCTACATATGTTCTGGTGGATGCTCTTTAATAAAATAAAGGTTTCTGTGTCTCATTATAAATCTATGAGACTGGAAACTCTACAAGAATTTAGGCTAACTGACCCAGCAGGTCCCTCTGGACTGAGCAGATCACAGATTTTATCTGTGAATAACACACCAAACTACATACAGCCCCACTGAAAATTTATGAGTTTATCTATATGTAAAGTTTTACTTGGAAGAAAGGAAAGTACAGCCTGTTTTTCTGTAGAGGAAATCCTTTGTATAGCTGCAGGCATTGTCAAGCTTATGGGGCAGCACTGACAATACACTAAAAATAGCCTGTCTGTCTTTGGACTCGAAAATCCAGATACATCCACTTCAGAACTACCTGCAAGAGAGATGGGATATACTCATTTAACCAAACTGCTTGTAGAGATGTAAGTACTGGGTCACCAAAATCTCTTGAAATCAGTAGAATTCAGGCTTTTAAAGCAGGAGGTACAAAAATCTACCTTTTAAAAAGCCATTATTTTGACAATCACATTTTAAGCCTCAAGAGAGTAGGAAGCCAGTATGAATAATATCGTTTCTGTACCTTGTTTACACCTGAATGTTGAAAACCACAAACTTGAGGTCAGCACCCAACTAGAGATCAGACTAAAAGGGTCAGTGTGACATCAGTACTCACTGACTCTGGTGTAGCACTTCACATAGAGGGGGTGACACTGATGACTTCTGTCCTTCCCAGGGACCTTTTTGGAAATGCCTGTGCTTCCTTGCCGGCTGCAGGTGGAGGCTGAGCAGAAGGAGAGCTAACACCTTACAGCCTGTGGCACCTGAGGGGAGGTCTGAGGCTGAACTCAGACCAAAGGATGCTCTTGGCAGGCAGTAAAAATGCTTCCAGCAGAAGGCACTCTTAATTTGGAAAACCTCTTGCACTGCCAGTTTACAATAGAGACTGTCAGACTGCATAATTCATACGCAGTAGGGGGAAAAAAAAAAAAAAAGCCAAAAAAAGCCCCAGTGTGATCAGAGCTTAGGCTGGGAATGTTTGAATTCCTGAGGCATTGCTGAAGCCTCTCTGGAGCTCAGCTATATAATGGAATCTTTATCAGACCATCAACCAATTGTGATACTTATCTGCACAGCCTTGCATTTTGGGTTAAGTGATAATCCATCAAGGCTGGAAATCATTGTGTACTTTTTAAGTTGCCTACTTCATTACTGCAAGCTGACAGCTGGATGGATTTGTTAGCACTAGAAATATTTGTCCCAGCCACAAAGAGCAGGTTCCTAATGTATGATATTATGATATTTTCTTTCATGTATTCAGCATGCCTGTAGCTTAATCTATGTCTCATTTACGATATTCATTTACTTGGCAAACTATTCAGATCATGAAATCTATCTTTATTTGTTCCAGAATGCAACAGCCTCATTTCATGAATAATATGACCAAATAATGTGTAATAATGATGACGGTCTTCATCTTACATCATAATGGCTGTTAAGCAGAGAAAATTGCCATTTTATAAATGCACAGCTCTCTGCTTTAGTTTGTAAAGGTAAAAATTGAAAAGCACAAGTACTTTTCATGGCAATAGAGGTAACTAGCCTCATGTGGCTCATGTTGCCAGAATTTTTTTTGGTGGTTAGACTGCATTATTGATGTGCATGTTGCCTTGAGGATTACTCTTGGATTGATATTACAACTATAAAACATCTTTTAAAAGTATCTGAGAACTGGAACTTCCACACAGAAAGCATTTGGGTTTGATTTTGGTCTGCTCACAATAGACATCAGCGTATTTCCATTTCCATTTTTCAGCATGAATAGATAATGCAGTTTTATATTTAGTTTCACACTGCATGAGACATTTCCTCCATCCATAACCACATTCTGCTGCTACTTACTGCCTTGTTGCCTTTGAGACACAGGAAGATATCTTGTGTGGATGCAACAGTACCCAAAATTCCTAGACTTAAATAAATAAACAAATAAATAAATAAATAAATGTTATTTTCATACTGTGTTTGTACAGCCTCTGCCTTGGAGCTGGTGTGGTTTTGGTCTGTGATCACCATGCATGTGAACACGTTTTTTGCCATTATTCTAATTCTATGGGGACATAGAAATCTGTAGGAATCCAGCCAATAAGGTATGAAACTGCTTGAGAATTTTTTTTTAATCTTGTTTGTTTTGTGGTTTTTTGGGGAGAGGGGTGTTGAAGGGAGGGCTTTAATTTTTCTTTTTTTTTTTCCAGATTATGTTATAAGAAGGTTTTCCTGGCTCTGTATCTATCAGACCTGAAAACCAAAGATCTCTTTGAGTTAGAACAGATGCTACAGTGTCCTCTGTTGATCTTAAATCTGTGAGCTTTGAGAATTCACAGCACTAATTGCACCACCAAGACTGACTAGTGGATTGAAACCCTAATTAAATGGTGCTTCAGATAAGGAATAAATACTGTGTAACCCCTAAAACGAGCACTGGGGACGACTAAGCCTCACGAAAATATTGTTGTAGAACTTAAGAAACTCCAAACCCTGTTCACAACAGGTATATTTTGATATTAAAAAAAAAAAAATCCAACAGTTTGGTCTACCAGCTGGCTGCAGATGCTGGGAAAGGTTTCCAGCTATTATTCAGCTGTAGCTTGTGGATGTTTCACCTGGGTAATGGCTCTGACCAAGACAGTCTTATTTAGAGATTTTTGGAAAAGAGGCCTGGAAAATAAGTTTGAGATCTCATCGTGGTCTAACACGGGTTTATCGTGATTTTTTAACGCACCATCTATACAGCTGAGGAACACGCAGATTGTAAAAATAATGGTAATGAAAGAAATCAGGATAAAATCAAGACACTGCAGTTCTTGAAAGATGGATGATGAAGACTTGAATGTCTAATGGAAAAAAAAAAAATCCAAGGCACCGTTGTTTGAATCTCAAATTGTTCAGCCTTCTGACAAATCTAGACAAATTAAGCCAGAAGCAGAGTAGTGTAAAAATAGGGAGAAAGAAATAAAACCTAGAAAGTTTTAATTTTCCTACGCTGTTTGAATAAACCCATCCACAAATTAGATTTTATGTTACTGCTACAGCTATAAAGTACTATATAAATGAACTGGCTTTTAGCTGGCTGTCATAGGAAACTGCTTTTAACGTTAGACAACAGTCATTTTTATTATCAGAGCTGAATGCAAGTAAGCATGCTCAACTATATTTAAAGTGCAAGTCTACCCTTACATCTCCTTTGCCCCTCAAATATTCTATAGCTTTTCCTTGCTTTGTTTCTTTCTTTGTCAATATCTCAGCCTGCCAAGTTATATTAATCAGATTATGAGAAAGAAAAATAAAATCACAAGGAAAGAACTGGTGATGCTTAGCATTTTTTTGACAGGAAAAAGTATGAGGACTACAAGTACTATCCAAGTAATTTCTGCATATAAGCTGCCTATAATGACACAGTTATTCTATTAGGGTTTTTTTTTAAATTTCAATAGAGACTTCAAGGTAAAATTAGAAAAAAAAAAGAAAGTAAGCTATTTTTTTCACTAGGATGGTTGTAATTTATACTATTAAATAGAAATATTCATGATTAAAGTCATAATATAATTTTCAAAATTATTACATCCTCAAACCCCTCCTTATGCCACCGTAAAGCCCTAAGTTTAGCTCCACAGATTTCCTTTAAGAAATCTTTATTTTATACTCCAGCCAAACCCAATAAAAGCAAAGTGGATTATAACAAGGCAGGGATTTCACTGATATACAAATGTGTGCATATTTTGGCTTTGTGGTCACGCTGACAAATAAACTCTTGATGCCCCCAGCGCAGCTGCCTGGGAGCAGCATCACGTCTGTGCTGCACACAACAACTTCTGGAGATGTTTTCAGGCGTTGCTAAATAAAGCTTTGAACATTCTGGTGCAGCCACCATCCCAGTGAGCCAGCTGAGCCTGAATCACTCTGATGCATGCCATCACACTGAGTGGATCTGTCTTTTGAGATTGGGATGCTCTGAGATTGTTACACTTCCACCTGTTTGGGTGGTGGTGGTGGAGGTGAGGTTTTAGTCTTCAATAATAAGTAAAAATAAACAAGTTTTATAACCTCTTTGACTTATTTTGTCCCTTGATAGAAATAGGATTTAAACAAAACAAAACTATGTTCTGTTTGTGTGTGTGTGTGGTGATTAACATAATGACAGCCCATGGGAAGGTTTTATGTGCATTTGTGTGCACAAGATTTTTCCCTCAGTGAATCCAGAAACACAGAACTGTTCTGACTTGAGGTGGCTTCTCCTAGGCTGTTAATCACACTCCCTCTCCACCTACAGGACTTGGAAAGGTTAGCACAGCACCACTTAACTTAAATTAACACTAACAAAGAATTTCTCCAATGGAAGCATCCCTTGGTTCACTGCTGGGGCAAATCCTCAATCCTCTTGTGCCTCTTCCCAATCATAAAAGGGAAAAATTGCATGGATCCATGCACAGCTTTCAGAAATAACATTACATAAATCTGACAGAAAGACATCTACTCATACAGTGTATAATTATTCTTCCAGTAGACCTCCAGATTTGTTTCTTCTCATACCTTTTATTCTCATTTTGTCCTATATTCCTCATCACGGTTATTAGGCTTTAAGATACCCTTGACAAATATATAAAGGGCAATATTCCTCACTGGCATCAAATTATGTTTAGGGTTTTTTGAGTTAGTAGGTAATGTACCAGTAAAAGAATAATTAATTCCTGAAGGACTGAGCACAAAAACAAGCATACATTTTCTGAGAAAGTGAAAAGTTTTACTAAAGAGAAAGTTTATGAATTATCATGCTGTCATCTAACTGGATCAGTAGCCTTTTTATGTTGTTTACCAAATGCCAGGCAAATTAGGACAGCAATGAATCATGTGGTTCCAGAATTAACTGATGATTTTTGGAGATTTTTTTTTCCCCCCATGAATTAGCACTTTTGGTAATGAGGAGGTACAATAATCAGAATGCAAAATGCCTTGGATTCACAGATTACATTGGCTTTTTATACCCTGTACCTTATGCTTGCAAAGACATTTCCTGTGACTGGATGTGAAGCAGCATATACTCAAAGTGGACTATGTAAAAGTCATGCAGAACAGAGGAATGCCTTGTAAAACTTACCTGAGGAGATTCTTAAGTATTAAGCACCAATTTTAGAACAAAATTAGTGAAATCTGTCTAGAAAGTTTACTATGCCAGCTTTGGGAAACCCAGTTCAAAGATATTATTAAATAGCATTCACTACCCTACCATCTGGAGAAAATGTGTTTCTTTAAGGCATGATTCAACAAAGCAAGACAAAGAAAAAAAAAAAACAGAACAAAAAGTTTTGATGTTTGAGACTATAGGGATAGTTTCTCAACTTAATGTCCTCATATATTCTTTCATGTCAAAAATTGTATTGTAATACGAAGAAGAGGTGTCAAAGGAAAATATGTTTATGTGGTACTTTTTGCTCAGCTAGCAACAGATAGTACTGAAAAATCTGACCTTCTCTGAAATGGCTCTTATGTCATTTGTACCTCTGTGGGGTGGGTGCTCTGACATTGGAGATGAGGTTCAGTCTTGTATTTCAGGATGGCAGAACTCCTCAGCAGGCACTGAAAGTCTGTGGACATTATTTATTTACTGGTCCAAGACTGAGAGGGGATGAGGAGACCCAAGGAGATCCACCTTGTCCAATTCCCTCTGCCATGGGAACCAAGCACTTTGAAAGAAAGTCAGGATGAAGGAAGTCATAGAATTTAAATAGCTGAATATCTGAAGTCACTGTCTCCCATGCATTTACAATGTGTCCCTGCTAAATGTCTTTGCCACTAATTCAGGGAATCATTTTCCCCATTGAACTTGGAAAATACCTCTTCATCAGAGTCATATTGACTTCTGTTTTGAAAGCAAAACCAAACAAGCTGGTGCCTTTGGCTTCTTTGCAGAGCATATCTATAAGATTTCTGTCCTTGTTGTTGGATCTGTCTCCATTTGTGGTAATTTCTCACTGTGACATCCCCTCCTACCCCCCCATGAGAAGCAGCACTCCAGTTGTCTTCCACTGTTGGCTAAAACACCAATTACTTCAGCCTTGTCCCCATTATTCATGATTAATTTCTTTATTTTTGTTATTCATCTAGTGTATTTCTAAACACTTTTGTTTCATTAAATTTCTTACAACTTGTTCATTTCATTCTGCACCTGGTTTCATGCCCATTTTCCTGTTTCTTCCCTATTGATATCTTCCATGATTTATGTTTATGGTAACCTCCTGTTTTCGTGTTTTAGTGAGATTTGATACCTTAGACTGTTAAAAAACTCAACTTCATTAGTTTATTACATGTGTAGTATTTTCTCTCTGCATTGGGATCATTTTCCTATCGTTTCTATCATTTTCCTTTCGATACAAGATTTTGAGGGAATGGACTTCCCACACTCATTTGTCCCTTTGATTATCTCCACAACAGACTCCATCTACCACTTCCTTGAGGTTGAAGTGGTCTCAT
Source organism: Dicaeum eximium (assembly GCA_013396995.1). Lineage (NCBI taxonomy): Eukaryota > Metazoa > Chordata > Aves > Passeriformes > Dicaeidae > Dicaeum > Dicaeum eximium. The sequence goes on from VWZP01007022.1 coordinate 273,850, forward strand.
CTTTTCAGCCATTTTACTGCATTCACTTCTTCCTTTCTGGGAAAAGTGAGTACTCCTGTTTCAGCAACTGATCATCCAATTTCCCTTCTTTTACTTTCTATTAAAGCAGCATCTCTCTAAGTGTAGCATCAAATAACATGAATTCTCCCATGTGTTAGAGCTGAAACTCAGAAGAGAGTTCCCCCAATTCAGACCTTTCTATTGATGCTGGACACACAGATAGTGAAAATGAACACTCCACAGGAAAGAAAATGAGGCCCTAAACCACACTTAGGAGGTGAGACAATGCATTAAAAACATCAGTACAATCATAACAATGACATGGTTATGACCACATAACAAGCAGAAGGAAACAATTCATGGAGGGCAGCAAACTTCAGCACAGCACACCAAGAGCATCGTCCTTCCAGGATGTGAGCCCTCAGAAAGTTGGAAGCCTCTGTGCTTTACACAAAACACTCTTTTATAAAGACATGGCAATTCCTGTCATTCTCTTCCTTTTCAGGAAAAGTTCCTCTTGCAACCTCTTAGATCCATGAACACTGGGCTGCTTTCCATGGTCTAGCTTTCCCTTTCTAAAGCAAAAGGACTACTAAAACTCTTCCTCTCTTCATTAAAATAATAGCAATTTCACATTAAAAGTACTATGAAAGATTAAAAAAACGTAATTTTAGGTGTGATGTCAGTTTATCACATGAAGGCCACATTATTAAAATATCTGTGCCCTGTGGAGGAAGAATTTAGGTGATCTGACAGTATCACAACCTTTATTCTTGCAAGTAAGGCAGGTCACTACAACTGACTAATAACAACACATCCAGAAAGAAAACATTTCATATCTCTCTTAACTTTCCTGGCCCAACTGCACCTCATCATGTCAATACTTGCAGTGTGGTAAAAGAATATAATTTCCTCTCTTCTTGTGCAATGAAAGCTTTCAAGAGACCACATAGGAACCTTCTGCCATTTCATTTACCACGAGAGATTTGTAGCTACCCTGAAGATGATAATCTGCAGAACTTTCTGCACACATCTTCCCTATTTAACAGTTATCTGATCAACCACTGAATTAAAGAGTAAAATAACCTTTATATTTTGCTCATAAAGAAATGAAGCATTGCTAGAAATATGTGAAAAGCTACAACAGAGAAAAACCCCAACAGATGGGGGTCAGGGAGGGGAGAGAGGACTTTTAGCTCATTTTCTCTAGCTCTAGTGAGATAACACCACCCCTAAATTAGGAATGCCTTAAACTGCAAAAGGCTAACAAGGGTGATGTAATGCAATGTCTCTTTGTTATCAAGCAAGATTTCATCAACAGAACTTCCAGTGCTGAGACACCTAGCTTTTTTTAAATGGTAGCACCCAAAATAACTAGTCTTAAAAGGTCGTGTTTATTTAAAAATAGCTTGCTTGCATTTTACATTAAAGTTAATTTACTACCCTTAAAAAAATTAAATGCAAATGTACACAAATAATTTAAGCATCCTGTCAAAGTTCACATACACACTGCTAGAGCAATGACAACATTCAAGGTCATACGAAATCTTTCTTAACCCACGTATCACCCTGTGGATTATTTTGTTAAATATATTCTGAACTGAAACGCCTGCACCCTTTCTTTAGCAATTTCTATCCTTGTTTAAAAAAAAAAAAACAAAAACAAAGCTCAAATTTCCTATTTATCATGTGCTTCCCAGGCCATAACAAAGAAGGATACTGTACCTCTGATGCTGGTGGCTGCTGCCGATGTGGTTGTGCTGGCTGTTAAGGCTACATTGGTTGTGACTGTTGCAGTGGTAAGGGAGGGGATGACAGTAGTGGGAAGCAAAGTGTTGAAAACATCTGGTGAGTGGAAAAAAAAAAAAAAAACAAAATCATATCATGCAAACAAAGGAGAACAATAATAGTGGTTTAATTTGTAAATACAAGTATGTTGAAAATGGCTAAATTAAAACATGATTAACATAAATTATTGCAGGTACAACAGAGTACCTTTAAATTCTTGACATTTATCACTCTCGATTTTTATAGTCAATCTCTGAGTACACAGAATTTAAAATTCTGTTAAAATGACCACATTTCCACAGAACAAGAGAGTGACAGTTTAAGTGACAAGAATCCATTTCTTTGCTGAGCCATTTTAAATGTGTCACGTGGTAGAAACCATATACAGATGAAACATGCTGTGTCAGAGTGGGAGATGAAAAAAACAACACCATCATGCTAAAATAAACACACACATGTTAACGAGAAATGGCTGTATGTTAAAACACCCACTTTCAGACAGACTCAATGAAGGGGAAAAGGGGAGAAAATGCTACTAACTATAGGAGCTGCTTTTTCCGGATTGCTTTTCTTCTTCCCACACATTTGCTTAAGACACAGTTGTCTGCTAAGATCCAGAGCAGAGTATATTTCAAAATCTTTACCCTCATTTGCAGGCACAGTCATCTTTCAGTCATCCTTAATGCTTACAATTTATTGTCAGTACACATCAGTATTTTTCTAGAACACCTTCAAACTAAAAATCAGAAATTATAATAATATTACTGATTAAAAAAAGCATGCATGCAAGTCAGGAAAAAATAGCACAAAAAATTATGACAGCATCTCATAAAACCCTTCAGGTTTTGCTCAAGCAAGTGCAGGAATGCCAGGATTAGGAGCATGGCTGCTTCTCTGCAGAGGAGCCAACAACACCTGATGCAGAATGCTCCAGTACAGAGCAGAACACAAGCAGCTGTACTCATAGAAAATACTTTGATTACACTGCCAAAAGCAATAAAGACCAATAGGACTTTGCTTATAAGGTGGTTGCAGGTTTTAAAGAACAAACAAACAAAAGCTCTGAAGAGAAGTAGAGAAAAGCCCTTCTGAGAAGACATAAGCATCTGACATTTTTCAGATTATTTATATCACAGGTTGGAAAGGGAAAGACTTGTTTCTCACCAGTTGATGGTAAGTAACCCATTCCATACTGATTTCACTGAAAATATTTCTGAGGGGTGCTATTCAGTGCAATAAAAGAGCAAAAGTCTGACCCACAGTCTGTGTTCCCTTGCTTTGGAAAGAGATGCAATTGGTCCCTGAGTACCATCAGTTCTGACTGAAATCAATGGAAGCTGGAGTAGCTCAGAGCTTTTCAGTATTGGGCCCTACAGAACACACTTCAGACACAGAGTCCTTGAGTTCAGCATTGCATAATTACTCTCTTAAGGCTTCAAAGTAGCATGCTTACCTTATTCCCATGCTGGATGACAGATTATTTTCCAAGTTTAAAAGTTTCCTTGTTAGTTAATCTGTAAGTCACCTACCATTTTCTGTATTCCTCTAGTTTTGATAAAAAACACCACTATGCTCTCTGGAGTCTATACTTGTGTGATTTTCTACTTCTGAAGCCACCAGAAAACAGTGTCAGATCCACCTTTCATCTGCACACTGATTTTTAATCTAATGTGCACTGATATTTAATCTAATTCCCAGTATAAAATATTCTCAGGACAGAAAAATTAGAACAGGCTTTTAAAAACCCTCACAGTTGTTGCCATATTAATCACCAGGAATAATGATAATATTACCTGGAGTGTGAGTACCACAATAATGAAATAGAACTGAGTATAACAAGCATTACAAATAAATTAACATATTAAAAAGACACATGTCACATGTACTGATCTGTGCAATTTCTTCTCATAAAGGGAAACTCCTTCCCTGATAAGTATCTGTTAAAAATTAAATCAAAGAGAAAAAAACCCACCTACTTTATAAGGAGAGCAAAACCTTGTTTATTAGGAAAGCTTTACACATCATTCTTGTACGTAAAACTAATTAGTGTGACTCATGGTTACATTAATTATCTTTCTTAAATACCAATTACTTCAGACTGCAATGACAAGTTATGGTTTGATGACAGTGCTATACAATCTGCACGCATGCTGTTTACCTATCTTACCAAATAATAGCTTACATGAGTCACAGGTGAACTTAGAACTTTCTGGTTTCTCTTCTGATTGAAGCATTTCAAACAAGGTTTGTTGTTTTAAATGAAAGGCTACCTAGGAAGCATTCTAGCTAACATGAACTAGGATATGTCAGTGTTTTAATGCAGATGTGATCTCATCAGATTAAGAATAATGAAAATTGTGCTGAAATTAGTTTACTGGCCAAAGTCATAAACTCTGATGCCAAACATCAAAATGGAAGCCTGGCAGAAGACTCTAAGAAAATATATCTTAAAAGGGATGCAAAACCAAGGAACAGCATTTGGTTTCTTTCTTTGCAGAGTGAGGTGAATTTCAAAGTGCAAACAACTGCAGTCTGTCTGCCTTGCTCACAGCAAAACCAGGACTTCCTCCTAAAGACCCCAGCACAAGAGAGAAACCAGGAATCAGCAGCCTGAGGAGCATCACATTGCCCAGGCAATGAAATCTAAGTCTGTTCTGGACTCTGGAAAGGTTTGGTTTGTACCAGCTTATGTTCAAGGCTCTGCCCAGTGGAATCACTTCATGAACAACACAAGAGTCTGCAACAGGAATGTGCAAAGTAACCAAACAGCTCATAGCTCTCCAGACAACGCTTTTTGGAATGCCTGGATCATATCTCATCCTTAAATGCTACTCTGGACAGCCCAGATCCAAGCACAGCGTTCTGAAATGATCCCCACGTTGAAAAGACTTGTGTGCATGGTGTCTGCTGAGTCTGACAGAAAGGCTCCTAGCAGTTCTTCCAAGATTTATGGATTCTTGTGAAAACTTTGCCTTGAAAAGGCTTTTGCATAAGAGAACATAGAATATGCAGTTCAAGAAATAAACTAGATGTCCAGTGTTCCTCAGTCTCTCATCATGCATTGCAGATGTAGGAGGTAAATGGGTTTGGAAGTTCCCAAAAGCACACAGACTATGGATAAAAAAAAAATATTCTTAACAGCACAGGCTTCTGTTTAAGCCATATGGGTCACTGTGCTTCATAGAGGGTGTTCTGCTCCCTTTCATGGCAGAAAAGGGAATTAAAATTTGACCGATTTCTAGTCCTGCAGGACTTTTGGGTGGTGTGTTTTGGTTTTTTTTTTCTTTTTTTTTTTCTTTTTTTTTTTTAATGCAAGGCAAACCTATCTTATTCCACTAGCAAGGCACACATCATCCAGAGCTCCCTGCTGGCAGCTGCTCAGAACATGCTATCAAAGGGACAACGTAGATTTGTCCTCTTGAGCTTTCTGTCAGGGAGGATCTTATCAGAATGGATTTGCAGATTTCTGCCCAGGAAACCTGTGCTGGAGTGAAACTAAATTCCACTTCCTTGTCTTGCAAATTCTGAATCTAGTTGTACACAATGTTCAGCTGAAAATGAACTTTTCTTTATGCCTCTCATGCCACTAAATACCAGGGATCATTATGACCAAGAGACCTTGCAGAGCAGAACTTTTTAATTCAAGTAGCTATACCCAAATCACTGCACCAGACTGCTATTTCAATAATACTAAGGTATTAATCCTAAGCCTCCTGTGAAGCAGAAAATAGCTATATTTTGCAGATGGGGAACCAAAGAAGATAGGAAAGCCATGCTCAGGAGATCTAGAAGTCAAGCAACAATCGTCTCCATTAATTTAAGTAACCTCACTTCCAAACTGGATGTTTGTTGACAGACAGATATTCAGCCAAAAATCCAATAATGTAATTAAGTTGGTATTAACTTCATCATCTTGCTAGCTTTGAAATGCAAACAACTCATGGAGAACTAATTGTTTCCATAAAAACTGCTGGAAATAGAAAAGGGGTTGACCTTCACACCAAGGGACTCCCGTGGGCTCTTTGCCACTTCTGTTCCACAGGTTACACAGGTGAGGCTTGAACTGGACATCCAGTCAGAGAATGGGCTCCTGACCTGTCTCTAGTGGCACAGGGAGGTCTGAGCTGAGCTGCAAATGCTCAGCCAAGAGCCCTCATTTCAGTGGGGACCCGACAATGTCAGAGCTTGGTGGAAAAAAGAGGAGCAGGCATGCTGGGCTTGGTGTGGAAGCTGCTCTTCAGCTGAGGCACAGATGCAAAGTGCTTAGGAGTGGCAGAGCAGAGTGGGACCAGATTGGCTCAAAGCAGTGTCGAGCCCCACCTGCTCAAAATTTCCTGTTTGCTTCTCCTTCTTTCCTGAATTCCTCTCCTGAATTGATGCTGCATTCTCCTTGCTAAGGCAGAAGACATCCATCCATTTAAGTGCAGGGAGCCTGGATAATTTACTCTCCCGGCCAATTTGGCCCTGAGCATTTTTACTCTCCATTTCCAAAGAAATGAGAAATGGTTCTGTTTGGTTTAGCGGGCTTATGTGAAAGATAGATCTGACCTATTGAAAATATTTGACTTTTTTGGTAAAAACACAACCGATATTTTGACATGACTGAGCACAAATCAGACAACAATAGCTGCAGCTGATAAAAATGTAAAGGCTTTTGTTTCAAGCCTGACAAAAGCTGACAGAAAAATTAAAGGACAGAGTGATAATGATGGATGGTCCTTGCTGTATTTTGACTGAGAATGAAAGAAATTTTAAGTGGTAAACTGAACTGAGTGATGACCTACCTGGGAAACAATCTCACTACTCTGTGAAAAATTTAATCAGTCTGTGGTATGTAGCACTAAATAATTTAGCAAGGTTTTAAATTCAAAGGGAGCTGCATTTACCTTGCTCCAAGAAAATGGGATTGAACAAAAGGATCACTCAGCTTGAACATCATGTTCCAATAGCTCCTTAGCACTTAGACTGAATGATCATGAATGCTCATGGACGTGAGGTCAAGGGGCTCTTTTTACTAATTGATTCAGATTTATGAAACTCTGAAATGGCAATTATATGCTTGACATTTTTGCTAGCAAATCAGATGTCATTAAAAAGATCCAAACCCTTTTAACAAAAGCTCCATGTAGATCTATATCTTTAGTTATACCAATAACTGATGATGAGTGGATGAGTTCATATTGCAAGACACACAGTTGGATTAATTTGAAAGAAAAGAATCAGGAACTGGTAAGAAATAGTTTTCTCTCACAGAAAATTTTGTAGCTTGCAGGTTCATTTGTGGTTTGTTTTTTAGGTTTTTTCCCCCTCTTTCAAAAGCAATAGGTTTCAGTAGCGAATGAAGGAGGATGAAGTATTATAAATTACAGCAAAAATATTCTGTTTCCTTCTGTTCTCAAAAAGCCAAGCAAAAGCTTGGAATCTGCACATCCCTGGCCCAAATTCTGTCCGTAGAAAGTTAAGAGTATAACTCAGAAGAACAAAGCCCATTTCAATATTAGTATTTAGTACTGGCAGTATGGTGTCATCCCAAATCACTTAAAATGAGTGCCTGATATCACACTGTGGCACCTTTTACAACACACACTCTGACCATAATTGCTTATGACAAAATAAAAAATGCGATGAATATGAAAAAACAAGGTGTAGTAGCAAGTTATTTCTGATTATGCCATCTCATTTGACACTGAAATATGAAGAAGTTAGCTGCCCTAAATTGTCTAGAAAGAACTCCTGTAGTGAATATCTCATTTATTTTGTGCACCAGAGCGACAGCAGGACTCACAAAGACCACAGGTGTGTGAAAGGCTGATTTTCCACAAGTAAAGCCAGGTCAGGCTCAGGACAGATGTGAGAGCTACCAGAAAACAAGCAGCTGTGGATCTCAGGCAGGTGAGAAGGAAGAAGCAGCGGGGTGGAAGTACCTCAGTGTGGTAGGAGGACATGGCAAGGGAGGATAAACTTGCAGGTCTGAGAGCAGTGACTGGCTTTGACTTCTCTCCTCCCTCAAGGTGCATCTGCCCAGATCCAGATCAGGTCTCAGCAGAGCTGTGGGGCCCTGGGCAGGAAGGCAGGAGGGGTATTTAGGGTATTTAGGTAAAACCCACCTCTGCCACCTTCTGTGGGCACCCTAAAAAATAGAATATGCTGAGTAGAGGCAGCACCTACCCTTCTCTTGCACACACCAGAATCTAGGATTTAATAGGAACTGGGACTATGTGCTTTATAATGCTCATGGGTACTTGCTAGAATTTCTAAGAATAAAAATAAACACTGAAAGGAAAGGTCTTTTTTTTTTTAAATGGATATTAAAACACAGCCTTTCTGCACAGTGCCAGATGTTGCCACAAATTCGGCTTTGTCACCTAGAGACTGGAGCAGTCTGCTGCACTCACAGCTGGTGGAGCTGCACAGAGGGACCCCAGGAAACCTGAATGAAGCATTTCCCAGGAAAGCATCCAACATGAACATTTGAGCGTTGCACTGGTGGCTCATGGCTCTCAAAATGCCGGGGGTAGCCTTTGGAGCCCTCAGTGCTTACTTCAGGGATCGTTCTGCTCCCCACAGCACTCCACTGAATTTGCTGTCAGCAAAAGCACTCTGCCTGCAGCTCCCCTGGAACAGAGGGAGAGGTCTGCAATGAAGGTCTGGAGATGCTGGAGCACGCTCCCATTTCACCACCCATCAGACTCGTTGTCTGTCACCAGCCCAGCCATTTAAAAGCTCCCTGTCCCTGCTCCCAGTGAAGCAGAAGAACAAAAGGTGACATCATGTACTGTCTCAAAATATATTTACCTATTGCTGCTCAGTTTTGGTGGGGAAGATTGTATTATCTGCAATGTTCGGGCTGTAGGAAGCTCATGGGCTGTAATGTTTTATTTCTTAATTTCTATTTGTGCTAAAACCAGGTGACACACACAGCTCTCCTAAAAAAGATTATTTTAACATAATAATAGCATACTCAGGTAATTAGATATTGAAAATTATTTTCGTGCAAGAAAAGTTGAAAATTCTCAAGTAGGAAAATTATTTAATACTGAAGAATCTGTTTTCAAGCCCTCTATGTTTTACTTTATTAACAGTTATTAGCGCAAGATTTACCTCTAAGGACAAATCAAACCAACAGAAAGATTAAGCCTCAATGTTCTGGACTTATATGAATATAATACATAAAAATTTACTCCAGAAGTACTGACCTATTTTTTTTCCCAAGCTTAGCACAAGTTCTGCAATCAGTTAAAACAAGTCCTTTCCAATTCAATAGTAGTAATAATAACAAAGCCTATTGTTTTAAAAGAGTCAATCTGTGTGGTATAAAAGCTCACCTGTCTCATTAAAGTAGCTACAAATGCTGCAATGAAGCTCATGCAACTTGCCTGAAAGCGACTAAGTAAAATTTGCAGGGCATGCAACAGGCTAAGAAAAAGAATTGGTAATTCAACATTTTAAATAAATAACAAAAGAAAAGGTTTAGAGCATTGTTTGAGGCTGCAGCCTCGTATGAAGACACCTTACTAATAAAATGCATATATATATCCAAACTTTAGGAAAAAAAGAGACAGTATTATTCTCATTTCACAGCTGGGGAAATGAACACTGGAAAATTTAGTGGAATGTGTTATATTTTACAGACTTCTGAGCCTGACAGGGAGTTCAGAACAGATCTCCTGAGGCTCATCTTAATACTCTGCTAAAAAATAAAAATAAAAAATCAAAACCTCAAAAGAAAACAAAACCTCTCAAAATTGCTTTAAAAAAGCAGTTGTCCTTATACCTGCACTGCAAATTTCACTGCATTCTAGACCAAATGTTACCACAAAAGCCACCAAACTTCTTGTATGAATAAAGCTAGCATAATTTTCCCCAGAAGCACACCATTCTATCACTATTAATACGGTGTTCTAGGCCCATTGCCACTGCCTAAAAATCACATTAAGGCTGTGATGTTCATTTTTATTCTTTTTAAGTAAGCAGACAAGCCATATTTCCTTGTTTTCCCAAGCCATAAAATAGGAGTATTCAAAATTAAATGAAATAAAGTACGGGCAGCTGGCCCTTGAAAACCTATAAGGAAAAGCTAATGCACAATACAAATTCAGACACCAGGGGCCCTGAACAAAGATGACAGCTTCCTCAGAACGACACTTGACTCTTTCTGCACACACACACACAGAAAATATTCCAAAAGCTCAGCCAGAATTGCACTGAGAAGAAACAAAGTAAAGAGAATTTTCCTAAATTTCTTAGTATGGGGATGTGTTGAAACTAAATTGAGGTAAACAGATTGCTGATTTCTATTTTATTACAGTTGCTACTTTAATTTCTCTGTGAAATTCAGGGCAAATCACTGAAGTTGCTTAAACAACTCCAAATTCATGGCAATAATTCTAAGGGTAGTAAAGAGAGATAACAAGGTCTGTCATCTATTTTAAATAAGTTTATTTCAAAATAAAACCAAAGGGTCCAACACTAATCTGAAACACTTTTATCACAGTGGGATTGCTGTACCTTATTGAAAATCACCTTGGGGAAAGTGACTGGCACTGTGCAACCTAAAACACAGATTTTTGCACTTCATTGCACTGTCTCTGACTAATACACTTAATTCTCACATTCCTATCACCAAAGTAAACTACCTGAGAAAACAAGACCCTGTCTTTCCAGCTGTCAATCTTTTATGCTCTGTTTTTTTGAGTTTTGGGTTTTTTTTTTTGTCCTCAAAAGGGTTCTATACATGCAGTTGAATTCCTGGCTTTTTATAACTTGTAACTATGAATGGTGGGATCCATGCAACATTGTCAAGACTTAATTTTGTTAAAATTACCCAGCTTCTCTCCAGGCTGACAGATATTTAGTACCTTGGCTATTATGCCATCAAGCAGGATAGTTCACCAGTGGAAATCACAGGGGAAATCTTTATAAAAAATCTTTTTTATAAAGAAGGCTTGATCACGTCTGCTAATTTATTTTAAACAGAGTGATACACAAAGCAGTGCAAAGAGATTTCAGCTCCTGCTCCAAAATGATGAAAGCCATCCAGAGCTCTCCTCCATCAACATGTCAGAATCCCTCCATCCTCCCTGCTTCCCACCCATCAAGGGTTGGGGGAAACCTGCAGAAAATGTTAAGCTACAAATCCACTGGGAGAAAAACAAAACCACTGGTGCAATGACCCACACTAATATCTGAAGAATAAACACTTTGCACACTCCTTGAGTTTTTCCCTGCCAAACTTTCTCCTGTCCTTCTTCCTCTCCTTTGATTTGTTTGTTTCTACGCTTGCCATGAGGATTATAAGGGCAGTTTCAGCTGGAAGATAAATCTGCCTCAGGCGTGAGGTTACCAAGGAAAACAATTTTCTTTTTTTTTTTTCTTCAAGGGAGTAAACCACTGTGTGGAGACCAGTGAAGGGAAAGCAAAGGGTCCTTACTGAAAACTGTTGGGGTCACAAATGACACATCAGCTCACACCACATTTCTGGAGACCTCTTCCCAAGCCCCTGCTAGGAAAGTTCCTTCACATGGGGTTAGAACTTCCTCAGTGCTTGTGAAGGAACCACAGCCTGCTGAAAGAAGTCAGGGCATTTTGAAACATCCTCATTTGGCAGATTCCAAGCTTCATCAGCTTTGCTAGCAATGGTTTTAATGGGTTTTTGCCTTTTTTTCCCCTCCTCAAACATGAGGATGGTTTTGAGACACACCCTTACTGGTTATTTTTGCTGTCTGCTCCTCCTTCTGTCTCAGAGAGGAAGGTTGATGCCATGAGCTTTTGTGCAAGATGCCAAAACACTCTGGAATCTCAGACAAAGTAAAGTGATTCATGTTAAGGAATAACAAGTCAGAGTTAGATCCAATGCAGAAAGTCTGTGATAGGATTTGGCAATAAAAAATGTGATTTTAGTTAGAAAGCGTAGAGAATTTTATTGTATTGCATCAAGAATTCAAGCAGTAAGAGTTAGAAAAAAGAGTTTGTGACTGCAGCATAGAGGATTCCGTTTTGGAGGAGGGGCTAAAGGCACCTTAGTTCCCAGCACATACTTAGATTGAACCTATGCTCTGAAGAGTGATGTTAGGAAGATTCTTGAGTTTTGTTTAGAGCTATTTCAAATTCTTTTCAGTTTCAATTAAATAAGAATTTAAGAAATAATTATATACTGAAAACAAGTGGAGAAATACCTTATTTGCTTTAAGAAAAATGTTAATAATTGTAAGAAACTGTTTACTGAATATTTTTCCTTAATATAACATAGAAATACAGGCTAAGATAAACTCCAGAAAAAATCACCAAATAATCAATAATTAAAAATCAAAAATAGAATAATAAGTACTAATAATTATTAATAGAAATTTATGGATGTTAGAAATATTAATACTTTGAGATAAGCTAATTATCTATTCTCTCTGAGCCTCCATGCTCATCTTCATATGTGATCAGAGGCCTCAGACACCAACGTTCTCAAAGCTCTCTGAGAGAGATGCATATTCTTTGCGGAAGATTTTCTCTATCCCTCTCAGCCTTCCAGGCATTTACATCTATCTCCAAGAGGATTCACAATCTCAGGTGGAGCAAAGTAGAGTTCTGATGTATCACCTGGTATGACCAGTGGTCATTTGAAGCAATATCACTGAGATAATGTTCTATTTTCTTTCCTGAACGGAGTGAAACACAGAGGAACCTATTCTCCAAAGAAAGGTAAGTTATGGAAGATATCACTGAGATAATGTTCTGTTTTCTTTCCTGAACGGAGTGAAACACAGAGGAACCTATTCTCCAAAGAAAGGTAAGTTATGGAAGCACCATATGGGAAAGACAGAGACAGGACACCCTTATCTGCATTCCTGCACCTCATGGTGCAGGAAAGGCTTCAATTTAGAAAAATCACTAAGTCACTTTAATATTGGCTTTATGGTTTGAGTTTCCTGAATAATAAATACTCTAGATGGAAACAGAAGATCATTAACAACAGTTAGATTATAACTTTATCTTCAGTCTCAAGTGAAATTATTGAGTTAATATTTTCTTCATGAAGATTGCATATTATGTTCATTGACATGGTAATTCTACAAGCTGGCATCTCAAAAAAAAAAAAAAACAAAAATAAAAGTGGTAAATTGAAGTAAAGATCAGGGAAAACTGGGGTTATAAGCAATAGCAAAGTGTGCAAAATTAGAGAGCAATCTTTGCTACTACAACAAGTCACAGGTAACAAACTCAACAGTACTGAAGGTCAGTTAAAACAGTCAAAAAAGCAAGAGTGGCATATTTGGCATATCCACACAACCTTTTCCTTTTCAGAAATCACACTAGAACTACCATGTCAGCCAATAATATGTGCACAGAGAAAATCAAATATTTTCAAGAGTTGTGTGTTATTAAAGACATTATCCAAACCCACTGGTTTTAGAACATGTACAATATGCATACAAATAAGAATAACAAATAAGAAGGAGCTTTACATATTAGAATATACCGTTGAAGTTATATTGATATATTGTATACGATTGCATACATTGTTATTGCATACATTGTTATTTGTTATATACATAGTCCCATTGTGAAAGGGCTTGGGGAGAGATTTCCTACTGCTGAAATACTCTGCATTCAATTTCAATGATTACTCCAGTACAAAATTAAAAAAAAAACTTTTATATGTTATATAAAAAAATCACTTCATTTAAAAAGTTTTCTTTAATGAGAGCAGTATTTTAATGTAAAAATGTAAAAGTGCCAAACATTCCTCAAAAGTATTAGTGTGGTTTGGAATGTTATTTTCTTGACCTTTCCAAAATACTTTTAAGCTTATCTGGAAAAGAAATTTGTATCTTATTTTTCTAAAGTCACCATAAATGAAGAAAGATCAGTTCATACAGCTCAACTATACACCCCACTATTCAAGTATTTATCAACAAAAAGCAATTTCAAAGTAGCTGCCTTGAGAGTGTTCAGGGATAATAGCTGGACAATTCATCCATAAAATTAAGCCAACAACTCCACCACAAGTTTCTTGACAGACTTCTCATACCTGAAAATGTCAGCTATACACTATTCTTCTTCAGCCCAATAACAAAAGCTCTACTTCACAATTTCTTAATTCATCTGACTGCAGGAAATTCATCTGCATTGTGCTTTAAAGTCTGGACCACCTCTTCTAGCCCAACCAAAAGTCTTATGGAGAAGTCAGCCTTTATGTTGTGGTGATGATTTAATGCCTTAATGTCATTTTACAACACCTGTGTAAAATCAGAGTATTTCAACACAATTTGAAGGGCTATGCTTTGAAGAAGATATCTTGGGGATAAGGAAGGCTTTGTGATGAGCAAGTACTCATGAGCATGCTTTTATTTATTTATTTTTCAACTGAAAACCCAGGCTCCTTTTTTCTGCAAGTTACCTTTTGTACTTTCAAATTTATTCTTACTTCATAGAAAATGGGAATAGGAAAAACTTTTCACCTTTGTTTTAAGGACTCAGTACTGAGACTTCTTTCTTTTAATTCAAAGATACAAAAAAGAAAAATCTCAAAACTAAAAGGCACACGTAGTCACATACAGTGAATTTCTAATTAAGTCCTAAGCAGTCTTCTGAGTCTCATATTCTTGATATGCCTGATTTCTGTAAGGGCAGTGTTGGGGTTATTTACCAAATCAACACATTATTGCATTATTGCAGCTATAAATGTTATTATTGTTACATCACACCAGGGCTCTGCTCAATTCTCTTTTTGCACAGCCCAAGCTTTGCTCTCATAAAGGCAAGATGTTCCCAGAGGCAAATAAAGCCTTTTCTCTGAGGTGTGTGTGTAAATGAGACACTTCAACTCAGACATCTTTAAAGGAGCAAACTTTTAAAAAAGTCCAGTCACCTCAATTTGTAGGATCTTAACACCAAAATGCAGAGCAGCCAAGATTACTGATGAGTGTGCTGCTCCACAAGGATGCTGCTTCCTTTCTTTCCCAAAATTTCTATGTGGCTTTTGTTATATGTTTATAAAGATAAGGTGTCCAAAACCACTGTGCAATATTTACCAGAGGTCTGTAGTGAAAATATTTGCAAACTGAAAGATCTATTGCCTATTCATTAAGCTTAATTTTGAAAGAAAGCAGAATATATCCTCACCTCCTCAGGTTTTTTTCAATTTTCTGCTCTATTTGGTTTCTACCTTTACAGAGAGATATGCAAAGGGAGTTCAAGAAATAAAGGAAAGAGAAGGCCCCCTGTGAGGACATCAAAACAGAAATAAAATATAATAAAAAAAATCTGATTGCGGACAAATGAACTGACAAAGACAAAATAATCTATAACAGATAGAGATAGAAGAGTTTGTTTACTTTCACGTGTTTTGGAATCCATAGAATTTCCACCAATTTTTTAAAAAATCTTGTACAAGTGCATGGTGCTGGAATTACTGTTGGGCACAGAAGGTGAATCTCTATAAATATATTTAGAGGTAGGATTTAATAAACTAAGGTGTCTGGTGCAGATTTTGCATAGTGATGTTCCAGATATGGAGAACAGTCAGTCACAGATTTAGAACTAGACCAAAAATGAAGAAAAAAGGAGAGGAAAAAAAAAGATCATGAAAGGAGAATGGATACATGGGAGAGAATCCAGGAAATGCAGAGTTTAAGATGACAATTAATGAAAAGTAGAGACCAATGTGGAGATAGTTGAGAATCTACTGAAGGGAAGCAGCAAATATAATTTTCAATGCAAATTTCCAGCACAAACAGCAAAAGAGGCCAAATAGCTTGTAAGGTTGGAAAGGGAAGAGATCAAGCACCAGGCTTAAATAAACAGAAGAGAATACTTTTCCCTCAAAGCACATAACTGAATTCAGAATCTTGTTGCCACAGGTTATTGTGGAAGCTAAGATGACAAATGTTTTGAAATGGGACTGGACAAGCAGGTGGAATATAAATAATGCTGTAGTTAGGAAAGCTGCAGTGGGAATTCTGGTCTTACACATTGTAGGAGATCTAAAGAGGTTGTAACTCGGTCTTTCAGTTGCCTTCATCTGCAAAAAATCACTTGCCCAAGAAAAAAAGTATACAAAATTGAGAGGCTGAAGAGAAAGGAATACATCATGCCACTTTTTATTCCCCAGAGATCCTAGGTAGCTGGCTCAAATGCTCTCCTAGTTAAAATTTGGGCACTAAGAGCTGCCTTGACCGTCCAGAGCTGCTGATTTACGTTTCCGTACTGCTCTTCTAGATAATTGCTGCACAACACATTATATCTCTGAATACTTCAATTAATTTAATGCCTGGCTGTAGATTGGCATATCAGGATATTTCACCAAGCTGCTCTGTTTCAAGCAGGGCTGCAAATTATCAAGTGCTGCCATTTCCATTAGGGAGGTTTCCCAAGGATTTGGGCTTCTGTCAGTCACTCCAAGGCAGCGTGGCACTGAGCCTTTGGCAGTGACACCCAGGGGTTGTGAACTACTCCTCCAAACACAGCAGCTGTGTCTTCAGGTTGATTATGATGGAACACTGCCTTCCTCCACTCCAGCTAAATCACTGCAGTTATTACTGGAGCTCGGCGAGCAGAGTCTATGTTTTTGGGTTGAGCAACACGAGTTTGACAGTTTGCTCTGTTTGCTGGTGATTAATGACTAGTATTTGGACAAAGGTAAACAAAAATTCTTAATAAATTGGAAGAGAGTGAAAATTGCCTGGGGCCCATTACCAAAGAAAGGGTGTAATACATCTAGCCAGAATGTGCACTTCTAAAGCACTAAGCTTGCCAATTAGAATACAGAAATGACAACAGCTACAGGCATTAAAGCCTGTGCCTTTGTTACTGCATGAAACAAATGTTTGAGCAAACTACATGTCTTGCCTTTGTATTTCTGCCTATAAACTCTGACTTTGTACCCACCTTCCTGCTTCACAGAGTACTTTTGGCATTTATTATTAACAATAAATGTTAAGAAAAATGAAATTAGCAGTCACATTGATTCAGCAAAGCAGCATGAGCATATTTAATAGCTCAAGCCTTTAACCTTATTCAAATAGTTTCAATTTCTCTGAAGTCTGGTTTCTTAAATTATACAAAAAAAAAATCTAAAAATAATTTTATGTTGCCAGATACTAATTGTATTGGACAGATTTCTATTCATCTGTTTACAGCAATATTTATTTCTCTGCCATCACTTAACATAAAAACTGTATTAACTCATCATGACCACTCACAGTGGAAAAAGATACTACTCTTCTGTGTAAGTTTGTGTTTAGATTGGTCCAGTTAAAGGCATGAAACACTCTTTGCTTGGTTTGTATAATTAATATGTATAAATACTTTGTTTATGCCTAATCTGTAATTATGATAAACCGTATTTTCCATTTTTAGCCAAAGTTCTCTCTACTCTAAAGCTTCCTAAATCTTCTCTAAGTTAGGAAGATAAGTTAAAGACTTGACAGAATGAGTAGATTGAGTATTACTGAGTGGTGGATTTCTTAGGGGAAGACAAAAATAGAGAAGCCAGATGAAGCTCTTACACCATTAACACAGAGAAAGAGATAAAAATCTGTTGAAGGGAAAAAAGAAAGGGAAAAAAAGTGTGGAAATCACAGTACATATAAGAAATAGAAAGCTGTGAGTCATGTTGCCCTTCCCTGCCTCTGCAGAGGATACCTTGCACTGGTGTCCCCTGTTTCCTCACACAAGCTTTTGTGGGAAATCTGACATGTACTTTGAAAAAACCTGATATTTAAGATAAGAAGTCGTATGATTAATGAGCTCTAACAAAGGAGTAGGACAAAAAAATTACATCAACACGTTAGGCACAGGGGAAAGGATAAGAAATCAAAGGATGATTCCAGATATATTTAGGAAGATAAAATACATCCTCTATTAAATAGAAGGATGCATCTCAGAAAATGATAAAAAGTAGGTTTTCTAGCCCCCAGAGAGAGACAGGAAAAATATAGTATAATTTTAGGAGGATTATGGTTCACTAGAGACATTCATGAATGTAATGAGCTAAAGAAGGGGTAAGGCTGCTTAAATTTATCTATACAACTGATTGTGCTACACTTGATGAAATAATTGTGTCAGTCTCCTTTGTACTTAAAAATCAACCTTACAGCTTTGAACCTGGGTAAGTTGTTAAGTACTAAACATCATCTCATGCTCTGTCACATAACTCTGATTGTTTCAGAAACCTGGGAAGCACCTGACATTTACCTCCTCTAGTTCCAGTGCTGGAATCGCAGGAATGCAATTAGGAAAACTCGGGTACTCATAACAGAAAAGGTCAGCAATGAGCAAGCTAAACCTGATAACATGCCTAATGTGCTGCCAAACATAACAGAATGCCTCCCTGATAATGAATGATTTTACAGACTGCCAGGAAGTTGATGCAAAGTAATCAGATCAACAGGGGACACACCACTGTTCAAGAGTGGGATCGGGGAAATATTCTTTGGTAGAGTTCTATTGCAGTGTCACTGCTGATGGAAAAAGATCCCCCATTACAAAAGGCCACATTTTCAGAAAAAATGACACAAATAAATTGGGCAGAAAACACAAATGACAGAAGTTTCAACACATGGTAATTGTGGAAGCCGTTACCTCGTCAAAGGCAGAGCACTTTGTGCCTGCAGCCAACAACCACCACCCCAGCGCCTCTGGGATGCAAAAGACATTTGTTCTCTTCCTCTTCTTGCAGCAGCCAATGTGAATAGAGGTTAGAGGGTTTAGTTTTTCTGTTTGTCTTTCACACAGAAATACTCACGCAGCAGTACAGGCTCTGTGCTCCTCATGCAAAGATCTCCTCCTTATTTGTGTCACTAACCCTACATGAACTAATGGTGAACTTGAAGAAAAAATGAAAAGTAACCTAAGTGTTTCTTTTGATAAATGACATTTCATCGACAGTCTCAATAAATATCTCATTACTGTAAGCAGCACTCGCTAGAAGTTTTATGCCAAATACCTAGAGGCAGGTAAACTTGTAGTGAAAAATGTTTCTGATACCTTACAACCACCAAGGAAATATATACTTCTTGTAACTGAGTTCACCATGAGCAAATAAAATCTACATAATTCACTTGTCTATTTAAAGACTAAAATTTGCATTAGATTTTTTTCATTTTATTTTGTCAGAGTTATAAGAAATTGCATTAAAAAATAATAGAGGTAAAAAAACTCTAAAAAAAATAATAGAGGTAAAAATTATGAACTAAAGTGGAGGTTATGCCTCTATATTCTCTTATATTAAAATTCAAATTATGGAAATCATAACCTTCCAGGAATTACCTGTGATAAGAGAATATCATGTTTTGAGACTCCTAGATCCAAATCACCAGGATGTATTAAAGGCAAATGTTAATTTTATATTATAGTTTCTCCTACTAGAGTTATATCAATCTATTTCTTGATCAATGTAGAAGGCAGCCAGCTCTTTCACATGACACATATTGTTGCCTAATTTATTAGGAGAAAAAAAAAAAACCAAAAACAGTTGTAATTTAATTTGAACCTTCCTATTTTTCCATTTTATTGGAAGTAGTATAATGCATTTAGGACATGACACAGTTTTGAGGTCTGACTGTAATGATGGGTCAGGTGATATCAGCTAACTTGTATGAGCTGAATTTTCTCAGTAGCAGGCTGCAACTTGTGTGAAATATCTGATGTCCTGTCTTTGGTGGTTTATAAAAAGCTAATCAGAAAACCTCAAGCTCACATCTGTCTGATATTTCTCTTCATATAACCTTTTGTAACCAGCTTTATCTGAACAGCTGGGCCTGAGGCAAGTATTTATGAAACAGTACACACACACTGCAAAACATTTTTACAGGTGCTTACTTAGCAAAACGTTCACAGCATAAGCGAATATATTTTGTTTAAACTGGGAGAGGTGTGCCAATAAAAGAAAGACAAGGCACTCCCCACAGCTACACGACAGCATCAATAAAAGTGCAATTACACTTCCAAATTTTCTTGCTGTTCTTTCCATAATGACCATAATCACCCAATTGTGTCAGAAATGTTAAATATGCACAGAAAGCACTAAGGAGAGCACACTCACCATGAACTATCAGGACATATTCTGTGCTGTTTCGGCCAATGGGGTTTTTTGCTTCGCATCGGTACGTGCCATTGTCTGTTTTGTTTAGGAAGCTGATGCTGAGAACCCTGCCATTGACAACCATTCTCTCTGGATCTGGTAGCTCTCCACCATCCTTTGTCCACAGGACTGGTTCTGGCCTGTTGGATCAAAGTGAGGCATTTATTTAGACACATGAAACACAGATACGCAACATGTAAAAAAGAAATAGCAGCATCAGCAACTTATATACAGTCACCTCCCGCCCCAAGAATATTTGGATTACTGGATCTAATGAACTGTCACTGTTACAACCTTACAATCCTGGATGTGAACTGCTAAAAAAAAGTGAAAGTAAAGGCATGCAGCCTTTACCTGTGTGTCACAAGGTATACTTTCAAATTTACATGAGGGAAATGAGCAAAAAGACAGGACTGTAACTGGGGATGAAAGGCTGGTTGACTGAATCTACAGAAGAAGCAGACAGAGCATCCCAGGCCCTTTTACACCAGTCACTTCAGCAGGATATTCATATCCAGGGGATTCAATGCTACCTTGCTTGTAGCTTTGTGCAGCATAAACCATATATCAACCTGTATCCAAACATTCCAGTTGTATGACTCAGTAATAAACCAAAATATAATACACTGTTTTATAAAATTAGCAGTTGCCAGGTTAGTCATTGGTTGTACTCAAGAAACACTTAATTTCACTAATTTGAAGCAGGTGTTTAAAGCCTATTAAATATAATAAGTGCTAAGAAAAAGAATTAAGCCTAAAGACTTAAGCAGTAACACTTAGCTAAATTTTGCCCTCATAAAAAGAAAAATAGTTCTAATGGCTGTAATGACATCATTTTCTTTTGAGTTAGGCAACACACGTAAACAGAGGGAATTTTTCTGAAATGCACTTCTATAAAATTCAAAGCAGTCTTTAAAGAAAAATATTTATTCTGAAATATAATAGATTTATACACATTTTAGTAATATTTTGGACAACACCCTGTTAAAACGTTGTCAAACTTAGTACTTAGACTGGCTCTTCTCCGAAGTTTTGATTCTTTCCAGAAAATCATGTGCTTAGAGAATAAAAGCAAGGATTAAGAACTGATGGTGTGATGGGCCCTATTATGCCTTACCATTAAAAATGTCTTAATCCTCTTCCTAAGTTAATTTTCATGAATCATTTTTCATGACACACAATGCACACACTTTCTCTCTGTTTAATGCAAGCAGGGAATCCAGATGTCCATGCTGGTGTAGAAACATTGCCCTACAGAGTTCCCAGCATTAAGGTGAGATTTGCTGTGATATGTTAGGGTGGATTTGTTCAATTTTCCAGCCAACTCCGCGTTGTTTTCCATTTACCAGCTTACTGTGGATCTGTAATCCCAGGAGTGGGGACTCTGAAACACTTCTGCCACAATGTGCACCATTACCTCCATAAATGGCGTGTTAAAGCAACTTCTGTGCAGCGGTAATTTATGGAATTTAGCTTTTAAATTGAAACTGGATGGCATATCCTAGGGGAAAACCTATAGGATAACAAATAAGTATGAAATGGAGCCGTAGATATAAATTATTCAGGGAGCTCTGCCACATTGTAATACACCAACTCTAGTCCCATACAGAGCACTTAGCTGCGGTTGCAAAATGATGTGTGGCAGAAAAGCCAGGGCTTCCAGAGAGGCAGATTTGCATTCTCTGGGTGTTGGGGAAGCTGCTAATCAAGAGTGAATATTCAGCCATCCTGTGCTGTATTTGTGGCAGCAGCAGAGCAATTCCTGGGCAGCAGGCCCATAGCCAACACACCCTGGTGGCCAGCCACAGCTCTCCCTCCACTTCACTGCTGCCTAAAGCAGCAATTCTGTCAATTAAATTCTGCCTGCACTGCTGGGAAGCTTTGAGACACTTGGTCTAAACAATTCACTGGTTAGGCAGAAGTGAGCTAAGAGCATGAGACGTGCTCGAGCTCCCAGGCCATCACCATGGCCAGCAGCAGCAGGATGGCTGTTTAAGGGAAGCATGGCAATACACCCCTTTTCTGCTGTCCCTTCCTCCTGCACTCTGCCAGCAGCCACAGCCATCCTGTCAGGGGTGCTGCAGGCCACATCTTTTGTTCTCTTTCATATCCACTTATTATTTAGACCTGTGCCTGGGAATGTCTCTAATATATTTTGGAATCTGTTTATGATGTCCCATCAACTATATCTCCTGTAGCAACTAATTCTGGAACTTCCCTACCTGCCATGCAAAATGGTATTTACTTTTATCTGTCTGTCACTGATCTCCTAGAAGTGGCAATGAATATTGCAGGACATGTAAGTAACACTCCTTCCTATTATAACCTCGTAAGTTATGACAGCCTAGTACTTAGCAGGCCTGTCTCTCCCCCTTTTTCTCTGTTTGTTAGAGTTTGGTATCTTTTGAGATTATCAGCAGGGAAAGAAACTACACAAAAAAAGGGCAAAGGAATCTTAACTTTAGAGCACACTGGGTATTCTTTCATAATTGCCTATGGTACCTTCATTGTCCAAAGCTGAAACACTGAAAAAGCTTTCCTTCTCTGTCACAAGGCACAGACAAGTGTGAATCCCCCACATTTTATCCTACTGAAACATGTCCACAGGTGCAGACCCAGACAGAGGTTCTTGCTCTTACCCAACATTTTGAAAGGGATACTTAGGTTTGACATGCTAAAACACCTGGCAAACACGTACACTCCTAATATTGCACATTTTTCACTACCACATACATCACTAACATTGCAGAATTTAAGCTTTTTTTTTAATACTAATGAATTGCCATAACACTGTCAATTCCCATGTGAACTGGAACAAACAGAGATGTTTGTACAAACAGTACCTTCCATTTGTGCATTCAGTGAAAGCTTTAGAAAAAGGAACTGGTTTTTAGTACAGAAATCTGAGTATGTTTACTGTCTTCGTGTTAGCCTCAAAACCTGACACAGAACCAACAACATTTGGTATTCTTTTCCAGTCAGAATGAAATGGGATTGAAATGAAGGTATAAAACACTGGTGTAAAGTTCCACAAGGTTTCATGTTTTATATTGCGGTACTTTTCTTACAAGTAACTGAACAAAGAAATGGTAAATACAGCAAAACTATTTTCTGGTCTTGAGAGTAGAAAACTTTTTCTTTAGAAACAAGTCAGAGAGATAGGTAAGGGCAAACTGAAATATGTTGGAAAAAAATAAATTAAAAACCACACTCTTGATTAGGAAAGAACACTTAGGCACTGCCTTACCTTTTCAACAAGTGTTCACATAACATGAAAGTCAACAGTTATATTTGTCTACATTAATTTATTTTCTTTTTAGCTGAGGCCTTTGAAATTACATAGGAGTATTTTAAGACAAGACTGGCAATTTTCTGTCCCTTTGTCCACCCTTAAAACAAGGACAATGATGTTTCAGTGCTTTCTTATAATCCTCCTCTCTAGTGTTATCTTTATATTTAACTATAATAGTTAAATATAAACCCTTCATTTACAAATTATACATGTATCTGTTGTATTATGTTTTCTTTTTGAACAAAGTGAATTTAGGCAAAGCACTCCATTTTCACTTGAAACTCCTTGGCTCTAGGCATTTTTGTTGCCCTTTTCTAATTTTTGTGCACAGAAAGGTCACGTACAAAGTGTTCTCCACTGAGTCCTTAATAAACAACACTTGGACAACTTACTGACCCATTATAATAGCACAGAATAACCTTTTCATTTCCATAAGATCACACTCAAAAAGAAACCCCTGATCAACCAAAACAACAACAAAAAACCCCAAAGCCACCTTTTTGCATGTCCAATCTCACTGGGGATATTATCATCCAGCTGGGTATCTAAGCATCCTGTCAAAATTTTGTAGCCAATGTGGGTAAAAATAGTGATAGAAGAATTTGAGGAACACTAACAAGATAAAAATAAATTCATTATTTGGAGTAGGGCCCTCTGTAACAATACCTTTTAGTTCTCCAAACAGGGGTACACTTGTATTCTCTGAAGTCCATAAAAAACACAATCTAGTGGATATGCTCAAATGAGTAATGGAAAAGGTATCACAAGATTTATCAGAGTGTTTCTTGTTGAAAACCTGGTGCAATGTGAAAAGTCATCTAAGGGAATGATTGCTTCATTAATTTGAAACTTATAGTTCTTTTGTATCAAGAAATTGGATTTTTTAGCTTTGTCAGTTAATCATCCACTTGAAAGTCTAAACCCTGGGGGAACCTCTTGTTTATATAAAGTCTCAGTCTGAGGAGTCATATTGGGATGAGCTGGTTTGGGAGCATTTCATCTATCAAAAACATCAATATCCACAGTCTCTAGCCTTTCATAAAAGGCTTGGATAGATGGATTTTATTTTATGAGATAAGAACTCTCTGTGATTTTCTAGTACTGCAAAACCTGAGTAACCTTCACAGAGTGTTTTTTTCACCAGTAAAATTAGTAAAGAATATCCAAAGTACCTTCCAACAAGTTCCCTTATTTTTTCAGAAAAAAGCTTTAACATCTGAATTGACTATTATTATATTTGCCTCTACTTTTCTCTTTTAAGTATTGTCAGTGGACATAATGTAGCCTAAAAATATTTATAATGTCCTATACTAATGCTTTCTAAATTGTCAAAAATTAAATTACCAAAATATGTTTAAAAATGAGGTGTCAACTAAATACAGATTTCAACTTTTTATATCATAAAAATTTGACAGGAATTTACAGCTATAAAGACAACAGGAACAACAAGAAGTGTTGAAGACAGGTGCAGTGTATTATGTCTCTGAAAAGGGTGCTTAAATAATAAACATGAAGAAGTAAACAAATCTCAAATGGTGCTAATATTCATCATTTACAGGGAAAAAAAAAGAAAACCAGTAAAAAATAGGAAAAAAAAGAAAAATATAGCAGAAAAGGAAAGCAAGCAGGCAAACAAAGAAACAAAACCTGCTAAAAACCAAACACGCTTCATTCCTTACCTTTTGTCCAAGATAGAGAAAGTCTTTGCTTTGTTCATCACAACTATACTTAGGTGACAAATTCCTCCCTGCCTGCTTGTTTTGGATAAATCAGGCAGTTCTCTCACCTCACTGGATTACAGGTGCTAACCATGCTGACATGATGACTAAATTTGCAGCTGAAAGTCCTTATCCCTCAGCTGATTGTGACAGCAACTGATTAAAGTGAATCAAGAGTTTTTTCAAAGCAAAGATATTTATTCTTCTACCCAAAATATATCTTTTTAAAGAGTAAAAGAGTAATTTTTCATATTCATATTTCCTCCTATCTACACTCTAATTTCCTTGCAACTGGTATTAAGGTTCCTTTCAGGTCTAAAACCTTTGCCTGTGGGAAGCTGACTGTTCTGTTTCTGTATTAAGTCTCCTTTTTTTTTTTTTTGTCTTTCCTCTCATCAGGCTGATAATCCATTTCCTTTTATCCTTTAGTAACCTTGGAGTCTAGGACTCCCTTTGACCTAAGGCTTTCCACTTTCAACACAACTGTGCAATGCTGCTGCTCTCTGTCTGGAGAGGTTTTCCCAATTGCACATAAAGCCATTAAAATTGTAACTTTGAAACTACTTTCCTCTAGTTTTTCCCTTTGTGCATATCATGTACCCCCTCCCCCCCCAAAAAAAAAAAAACATTTCCTTTGTTAGTCATTTTCAAGAAGGCAAGGCAATATCAGACTAATATTCTGAAAAGTGCCTAATCCACATATATATGTATATATATATGTGAAGCTTCTTACCTAATTCCAGTATTATTCACAATCTTCTCAGAGAAGTATAAAAACCCTGCTGTGAATAACATTTTGGGGAATGG
>VWZP01007022.1:300755-368986 GCA_013396995.1 Dicaeum eximium
TTTTTTTTTTTTTTGTCTTTCCTCTCATCAGGCTGATAATCCATTTCCTTTTATCCTTTAGTAACCTTGGAGTCTAGGACTCCCTTTGACCTAAGGCTTTCCACTTTCAACACAACTGTGCAATGCTGCTGCTCTCTGTCTGGAGAGGTTTTCCCAATTGAACATCAAGCCATTAAAATTGTAACTTTGAAACTACTTTCCTCTAGTTTTTCCCTTTGTGCATATCATGTACCCCCTCCCCCCCCAAAAAAAAAAAAACATTTCCTTTTTTAGTCATTTTCCAAANAACATTTCCTTTGTTAGTCATTTTCAAGAAGGCAAGGCAATATCAGACTAATATTCTGAAAAGTGCCTAATCCACATATATATGTATATATATATGTGAAGCTTCTTACTTAATTCCAGTATTATTCACAATCTTCTCAGAGAAGTATAAAAACCCTGCTGTGAATAACATTTTGGGGAATGGCTTTCTCATAGTCATGAGACAGATCAACAAGAGAACTTATGTGAAATCAGAAGACAACTTATCGGTGAATTGCATCAGAAATATCCCTTGTATTCTACTATTGTAAGCAGCAGGGAGGCTAGAAATGGACAAAGAGACTGTCTAAAAAGGAAAAAAAAAACCAAAACCACAAACCCAACAAAAGTTTGTGAGGGAGATGCCATAGGAAGGAGTTGCCATTCTATAACCTGTCCTTCTGGTGCCCCCTTTCACACAAATTTCTCTCACATTTGTCATGCGCTACACCTGCTTTCAAACATCTGGTGTCTCATTTCATCCCCCCCCCTCCTCTCTCTTTTTTTTTTTTTTTTTTCCCTGTCTCTGAATCTGATCAACTTCCCAAACAACAGATTGGGCATTTCTACTAGTTTATTACTCCTCCAGACATTTCTGCACCAAGCAAGCAGTTGTATCCATCAAAGGAAAAATTTGCTGAACTAATTCGTTTATGCCTCCCACCACTTATGAATCTAGCAGCAAAAAGTGGAGCAGTCAGTGGTTGCCATATTTCCAAATTTTCATGGCCAGGCCACCAATAAGGAGCAAATAGAACTGAAAAATAGTGTTAAACTCATGTATACCATAAATAAGATGGGTAAACCTCTTTTAAATACACCGTCAGGTCAGGGAATAGGGGCTGACTTAATTTTTTTTTATTTTTTCAGAATAAATCTGGAAAAAACCTGGACATTTTAGTGCATTTTCAGAAGTTCAAATTAAAATTCCAAGTATTTTGGAACGCTTTCAGTAGCCAGCTAATAATTACACTTTTTTATATGTATTTTAAAGTCTGAGGCTCAAGACATCTTAAGTTCAGAGGAAACACTATAACCTTTACAGTTTACAAAAGCTTTAATAAGAAGTCTGCTTTAAAACCTTGTCTTTAAAAAACAATGGCATGTATGGCTATACCGTTCATCTTATCTCACCAGTTTATAAATAATTTATATTCCTTTTAAATTTTAACCAGGAAAAAAAGAAAAGTCCTTCACAGAAGTTTAACGTGTCTTTCAAAAGATTCCTGAGGCTAAAAAGGCAGAAGGAGAGGTGCAAGCCAGCACAGAAGCAGGAAAGAGAAAAAAAAAAAACCAAAAAAACCTCAGAAACAAACAAGCAAACAAAAAAAAACCCAAACCACATTAAATAATCTAATGTCATAAATCCTGCCTCGCTTGCTGGATTGGATCACAGGAGTGATGGCCACTGGGAGCCAACTGGGAATAGCTCAAGGACAAAGCAGTAGGCAACGCTTCACAGGAAACATCTGCAGCTTGGCCTGCATTTGGCCACAGATTAGATAAGGTGTTTTCCAACCCCTCTAAAGCAGCAAGGAGGCTGGTTTTGTATCAGAATTCCTGTACCAAAGGCCTGATACGGGCAGATTGCACAGTGCTGCACCTGCCCAGGGGATGCTCAAGGTATCACCTGCCGTGCAGTCCTGCAGCAGCTCTCACAGGCAACGCACAAGACACACCTAGGGACACATCAGTAATTAAAGAAAAGTGACAGCCTTGTTTTCAGGAGACTGTGCAGGAAAGCAAGGGGACAGAGACCTCTGGAATGTGTGTCTCCCTTATTGCTGCAGTAGGGGAAGGCAGCAGCAGCAGAACCGTGAAGCCGCCCCCTCATCCAGAGAATGGAAATCCGGCAGAGCCAAGTACCAAACTGATGGCCAGGCAATCTCACACAGGGAAAGTAGTGAGGTCCACTCACAGAAAAAACAATGATGCCTTGAAAGGTTCTTTAAAATTCTGGAGGTGAAAGTACTCTGGATCAGCACTGGAGCATGTCGATAATATACGCCCTTCCCCTGTTCTGCCTGGGATTGGTGCCACATATTGATGTGGAAATTACAAAGACAAATCCCTTTCAGTCTCGTAAGCTAAGACCTACACTCTCAGATAAGAGCAGGGAAGGGAAGAGAGGAGAAACTATATACAGATAAGTGAATATTAAAGAATAATTGTCAAACGTTCCTTAAATATTTTACCGCTGCTCCTAAAGGCTTTTTCTTTCCTGTCAGAGTAAAGCTGAAATGATAAATGGCATGTAACAATTTTATTCACATGAAAAATTGTTGATTAAATTTTCAATCTTAATGGCCTGGTTTCACTATAATTCTAGCTCTATATGTTTTAATTATATAGTCAGTATTCAAACAGCTAAATCTTTGGGCTTCCTATGCTGCTGTTTACACGTCGTTGATTCCTTCTTAACCTTTAAGAGCTATTGAGAAATTAGTAGATTATTCTTTTTCATCAGTTGTAAGTAAAGCAGGACTATAAGAACAAAGGATGATGAAAACTGTCATGGATTAAATGGACAATATCTGGAAAAAAATGTATTTCAAAGACATGCAAATGTCAGCAGTATTAAGATAATATGGTGCTCAAGCAGATGCATCAGAATGGCTGCTAAAAATTACTGGGATTAACCAGGAACTATGTTCTCAATGTTAATGAAGTACTGCTGGGGATAGGAAAGCTGCAGCAAAGCACAATGATAGGATGTGCACACCTTAGTTACTATGCATGTCATAGAATAGAGGAAAATAACATCTTCTCATCTGGCACATCTTCAGACCTGCTTCTAACACTGTCTCCTCACACCGGTGTACAAGCATGCTGCATCCCCAGCCAGGGGAGCAAGCACTGAGGAAAAGACTGATTTCTCAGAAATAACAGAGAAAAAAATACCAGAAAGAGCTTCAGCACCACCAATTTTAAATGCTTTACATTTTTGTGTTACAGGATTAAGAAAGGTACATTTTCTTAAGATAGCCTGGTTTACATAGGTTATGCTGAAATGCCACATAGAGATAATGCTTGGGACTGTAAAAAACAAGAAGCAGTCAGTAGCTGCTGTCACACCACATTTTCAGGTCCTTTTTCATTATGTCTGTTGTCACAGACTCAATGCCAGTAGAGATCTGAAAGGTATATCACAGAATTAATGAGCAAATATTATTACGAGGGTTTTTTTTTTTCTTCCCTTTGACAAGTCCTGATTTTCAACTGCTTAGATATTTCAGGCTGCCACACTGATGGATGTTCACATGCCTAATTTGCACTGTTTTGAATTTGCCTTCACTGTGTCCCAACATTCACAAGAAACTTTGTCTCTGTTATTACAATAAGCAGAGAAATCCCATCTAAGAAACGCCAGCTGTGTTTTTTGAGTTAAGGTCAAATACTTGCTGGCACGAGAATCAAAGAGGAAAATGAAGAGTGGCTGATTCATTTCTGCTTTTTCCATTAAGTAAACAGTTGAAAAATCTAATTCACAGTTATTTGCTTGTCCAAATACTACTTATTTGAAATCATTTGCTGTTGATCTAAGACACAGTCAAGGAGAAGCCTCATTAAACTAAAATTCCTTCCTGCACTTGAGGTGCAGTGACAACACCCAGAGAGCTGATAAAAGCACCAGTGCTGCATCTTGGATGACAAGCAAGGACTTCAGTACCAACCCTCATTAACCAAGGTATGCACTTCTTGACTTTCAATACATGTGAGAACATCAGGAAGTCTGGGAGATGAAGCAAAATATCCTCTTTTCATCAGATAAGAAACCATTCATAACTAGCCACAGCAACTGGCATTTCTAAGATCTTCTGTTGAATTGTGTCCTCTCAGCAAGTAGATATTTGTTGCTATATACAACAGCTTACAGGAGCACCAAGTGAATTAAAATACATCATAAAATTTTTGTACCTCAGTTATTTTTTTCACCGTTCTCAAAAAAACCTGATGTTGAAGCACATTGTATTAGAATCATAATTAATAAAATGTTTTATGCTTTCAAGATAATACAACAATATCTTAACAATAATACACTGTGAACTTACAAGTATTTGTATTTCAGAGCTAAGTTCTATACTATGATTTGTGTAAATTTCTTTTGCATCTAAAAACAACTTCTGAAATTGTAATACAATAAAGGGAAAAGACAAACATTAAAGAGACAAACATTATTTACTTAGAGAAGTTTGTTTTCTTTTCCCAAATGTGCTATTATCTCCAGACAGAGGGGAGTGCTTTAGTTCACACAAACTTCTCTCACACAGAAAATTGTTCATTAGTACCTTCATGGTAATAATTTTAGCACTGTAAAGCAGATGCCCCCAAGCTCTCCATGGGATCCAGCTCCATCAGCATCTAGTCCCAGCAAGGCACAACAGCCTCTGTTCAATGCTCAGCAGCAAAGGAGCAGCTGTACTGAGTCAGACAAAAAGTTCAGCTAGCCCAGTCCCTTATCTCCAACACCAGGGATAAGCAGATGTCTAAGGAACAGGCCAAGCACAGATCTCAGGCATTTCTGATACCAAGCACAGTTTAAAAATACTCTGTAAACCTTAAGGACTCGTCTTTTCATGAACTTAGGCAGTTTTCCCTTGAATTACTGTGAATTTTCACCATCTGTCATATCCATCAACAACAAATTCCCAAAGTTTACCAGTCATTTTATTAAAAATTGTCCTTGCTTGGCAACAAAGCTGGTTCTTATTAGTTTGACTTACTCTTAAACGTTTCTATTTGTAGAAAGAATGAACTACCTCTGTATCATTTACAATTTTGGAAACATCTGCAATATTTCCCTTCTACACCAAACAGATCAAGGTGTAGTTTCTGTGTCCTTCAAAGCTTGATTAAAAAAAAAAAAGTTTATAAAATAGGCTTTTCCCTCTGCAGAATGAATTCAAACCCCACAAAACTTTTTCTTTATTCAAATGTCTGCTAATTCTAGTCCTTTTTATAAATTTTAGTATTCGAAAAGATGTCAGTTCTACAGATTCTGGATCTCTCCTGAAGCTCTGTTGTCCTGACCTAGCCAGGTGGTGTTAAGCATTAAGTTTCCTGTCACAGTTCATAATTCATCACTCTCATCCTTGAATTCCCTTCGAATGCTGGGCTAAAACCTTCTGGTCCTGCTGACTTCCTACTGCTCATTTTGCCTGTTTGTTCCACAAACACCTCCACAGCACATTTAAATCTTGCTGGTGAGCACCTGAGAAAAGAGGGAATCAGTCTGTAACATACCTGGTGTCCTCTGCCACAGAAAACATGAATGTAGCAAATCCATCTGGCTTCCCTGTAAACCTTGATTCTCAGTTGATAGTAAAAGTGTACTGACAGCTTTTCCACTATTTGATTTTAAAAACCCTTTCATTTTCAAGTTTCTTTTCTAGTTATTCCTTTAATATTCCTGCTTTTTTGGTGGTTTGGCTTACTGAATTTTTATATTTAATCTGCCAAGATCTAAGAATCTTCTTTTTCCTTTGGAAAACAACTTCAGCTTTTCAAATTATAGCTTTGCCCTTTTTATTACTTTGATTTCTCTTCTGTTTAGCCTCACCAACTTCTTCTTCTCAAGGGATTCTGCTAGGTGATATGTATTGACCTTGTGGTTCTAAACTCTTTTTTTATTTTTCTAACATAGTCCTCAGGCTGCCTGGAAAGATTTAATTCTCTTAGTTGCCCCTTATAACTACTTTTTAAAAAGATTATTCATTTTTATGTAGTTCCTCTTTTTGATGTTGATTACCATATAATTGCCCAGACTATATTTTTTGCCTCTAGGTGCAAACAGCAAATAAATACTAATAATACAAATAAATAAATTTTTAAAGAACGAGCTGAATGAAGATGGTGCTGAGAGCTCCCTCAGTCTGTGCTACCCTTTGGAAGATTTAAGGTAGGTTAGGGATATATGAGAGCAATAGAAAGTAAAAACAAAACAACAAAACAAACAAAACCCCTGCAAACAAGCAAGGAAAAAAAAAAAAACAAAACAACAAAACAAACAAAACCCCTGCAAACAAGCAAGGAAAAAAAAAAAAAAACCAAACCAAAAAATCATAATCCAAAACCAATAGTATGTAGAAACACTGATCTGTCTCCCACTTACCTCCCTCCTACACCCCCTCCTACCATAGGGTATCACAGTCCATCCCACCAGCACTTCTTAACCCTTGGTAAATCTTTACAATTCCATCTTAAAAGTGACCAATCCTAAGCAGGAATAAACCAAAACAATGGGAAGAGGTGATCCAGGTGCAGGAGCAGGGGTTGTCCTACAGCCCCTGGAGGAAAATACTCTGTAGAAACATTCTCCTGTGCAAGACTGAAAATCTCACACTCAGTCTTTGCTCAGCTCTTAAAAAATGTAACTTTTGGAAATGGTTTACTGTGGTGCTTAGAATAATATGGATATGGAAATTTCATTTTGAACCAGCCAAACTAGGGTCTGAGAAATCTCCAAGATCTTCCTTGTAATGCAAAGACTAGCTCAGCCAAACAATGAATAATTTGGTACACTACTAATAAGTTAACACAATCTATTACTTCTCTTACTGCTTACTGCCATGCCTGTCAGAACCACAACCCATTTTTCTTGCCATCTCCATTTTTTCTGAGGTTCTGCTCATCACAGAGCAGTGTTAAGCTCCTCTAGAAGGATGGTGTTTCCCCCTTACACCACATAGATGTTCTCAGGGTGCCCTGCTGTTGTAAATGTGGGGTAAAAATGCAGATATTCAGTGAGCTGGTGCTCCCCGTGACATTGGGTGTTCCACATAACATCTGCTGATAACATTCCTGAATTGTGAAACATAATCAGGATAATCAGCGTGACTTGCACTGAAGAAGTTACACTAATGTGCCTTTTTTGTGTTCTACTGTTAGCAGTTGATTCAAAAACTCTCTAATTTTATCTGTAACTGTAGCTAAACACTTGTCTACAGAAACTGAAGTATCTAAGAGGCCGAACATCACATCCTCTCCCAAAATTTCCTTCTCGTGTTTCAACATTCAACATGCGTTTTCAACATTTCTAGTACTTACTTAGAATTACCTGATCTGTATTTCAATTTTATCTATTATTCTATTCCACAGGCCTTTTTTATTTTAGCATGTGTTTCCACCTGAGAGCAGGGAAAAGAATTATTTCAAAAGGCATACAGATGCAAAATGGATTTAATGAGCACTAAAACTGCTGCGTGCAGTTGTTTTTCATACTGTACTTTCTGCATTTTTATGTGTAAACACTGCAAAAAAGGGATGCTTAAAAAAGAGGAAAAGCAATTATTGCATTGAGCCTATTAGGCAATGTGATCATTTTACAGAACACTAAAGGGGAAGTTCTTAAGCACTGCAGGAGGCTTTATTGTAAAGTGTAATTTTCAGACAGCCACTAATGCTCCCACCTGCTTCTTTTTGTGTCACACTTTTTATAACACCAATTTCCCTGCTTTCTGCAAAATTCTGGGGACAAGAAAAATTACAAAAAAAGTGTGGAATGTCCCAGCTGTGAAAAGAAGAATCAAGCTCCCAGAAGGACAGGATGTTTAATACAAACTGAAATTTAATCTATTAAATATACATACTGTATCTCAGCAAAAATGTTACCTGCTTCATAATATGTTATCTACTACATCATGGCATAGTTCTACAGTGGAGGTGTAATGTCAATGAAATACTGGTGTAGAAAGTCTCAAGCTGAATATTTACACAATTCTTTAAAATAATTGTCTTAACCTGCAAAGACAAACTACCTATCTGGAAAGTTTCACCAGGCAGATTTTTTTTCCTACAATTCACATGATATTGTTCATAAGATTTTAGAACATTTGACTGAAAATGAGCATTTGCTAAATATAACGTATAATAGATGTGCACTAAATCAAGGCAGGAGATATCATGAGCATGAACTCCTTCAAAATTACAATAATTCAAAAATTGGCCAATATTTCTCTGTGGTTGACAATGGCCACAGGAAAAAGAGTGATTAACATCAGCTGACTGGGATGTATCACATCAGATCAAATTAACAGGAGGCTGGGTTTGAGTCAACAATCACCTACTCAAACAGAGTAAGTTTCTTTTGGAGAAATAGAAGCTCACACTTCTCCAAACAGAAAAAAAAGCATACAGACAGCCTAAATGGGATAAGGATACAGAGATGAAAAAGCAGTGTTTAAAAAAAAAAAAAGAAAAGAAAAAGCAAGAACATTTCAAGAAACTATCGCAAGGGCGAAGAGACAGGCAGGACAGAGATACCAGGGGTACTTGCAGAAGTCAGCCTCTATCTAACTGCTGAATGAGCCAAATTCAGCTTGGAATGGACAGAGAGCAAGACAAAAGACAGGACTAGGAGAGCCTGAGCTATCCTGAGAGCTGTTCCAGTGACAAGGAACACAGGGCTGAGAGCTGTGAGGAGGGTTTCTTACCCTTCTCCAAGTCTATATCCACAGATAGAATACCCTGTCCTATATATGTAGGCATTTATTCAAGCATATGTTTACAGAACCTTGCCCAAAGCTGGGGGTGAAATGTATCCCTGGAAACTTCAGTGTAAATTCAGAGCATTCAGAAGGCTTCCATCAGATAAAGATATTTCAGCTAATGCTAGTTCTGGGATCCAGGCAGAGAACATCAGGGAGGCTCCTGGTTAGTTAAATGCACAGCAGTTTTGTTCAAAACCATCCACCTTTCTGCTAAGACAAAGATCTAAACATAAAGCAGTGAAACTCCAGTACCTAGTACCTAAATTCCGCCCACCCTTTTTTTTTTTAACTTTCTTGATTTGACTTGTAGATGGCCCTCTCCAGAGAAACCAGAGTCTTACAATTCAGGATTTCTTATGTACAAATGTGTATGAAGCTTAAGGGAGAAATACTTTGATACCACATTCATGTTTTGCAAGAGTAATATTTCATCGTGGGTATGGACAAATCCGTCCAATTTTCCAAATCATTATTTATTGATAGTGCCTGAGCTTCCCATTTGAGCTGTGGATTCATTCTGCATGGTGATTTATAAACACAGAAACATGGATGATTTTCCAGATCATTATGATAATTCATAGAGGCAGAAGGGGTACCAGCATTCCTTTCTAGGCTGCTAGGTACTCATGGCACAAACCCAGAGAGCAGGGAATAAAATCTATGTACAAAATGAGAACATTTCTTAAAGAACCTCCATCTCACCTGCCAGAGAAGCCAGGAAGTGCATCAGATCAAAGCAGGACAGAAAAAATTGTCCATGGACAAAAGGCTGGCCACTAGACTAATGATTCAGAGGCTAAACCTGCCATTAGGCAAAGCGATACTGGCAACTGCTTACACCAAAACATTAATGACTGAATGTCAACTGGGTTTCCACAATTTTCTGCCCTAGAATCTGATTTCACTCTTGAGCACAGGTTTGTAGGCCTGTTACAACTCAAACCAAGGATGAGCTATCTCCTGAGTGGGATGCTGCATCCCTCCAAAATACTCTTGGGAAATTAGGGACTGTGATCAGTGTTTGACATAAAATATACACTACTTATTTGTCAATTTTGAACTTAGGACTTTTTGCTGCTTTAGTTCCCAGCCATAAATTTGAGGCACGTAAATAATCTAATCATACAAAAGTGTGGTAAAAATAAGCATTTAAATATTTGCTAAGTTCTCAGATACTATGGGAAATAAAAACAAAACAAAACAACCAAAAAAACCCCATATGAACAGTATGAAGGAATTCTGATTCTTTCTTCTGAGGGTATACATCAAATAAGACATACAGATCATTCATAGCTACCATTCATAATTACTGTTTCACTGAAAGAGTCAAGAATCCTCTCCAAAGCTTATATCCTGCCACAGTGCTCAGGAAGAAAATCATTATCATATTTCTCATAATACAAAACAATATGATACACATGATACAAAAGAAAATCAGGAAACTCAAATGTGTCCTTCCTAGTATTTCTCAATATAACTTCCTTTGGTTCAGATGTCTTTCCACTTTTGAATTAGTTTGAACTAAGGCAAGTATTCAGAGGAAGGAAAAGATTTTCTCCTATTTTCTTTACAATACCTTTCATCCTTAAGCCTGTGACAAAATGATCCATGAGATAAATGTTTCTATAATTTTTTCAACTACCAAACATGTGAACAAACATTTCAGGTGAGTGGATATGAGTTAACTCCCTTCACTGGCTTTCCTCTGTCTCACCTAGAGCCCTGTCAGGTCCTTCTCAAATGAATCAGCCACCCTCTCTCTGGGTTCCCTGGGTGGTGTGTGTTACCTGTTATCACCGGTATTTGTTTCCACCAGCCTTGGCAAAATGTTTGTCTCACTCAAAGGAATCTTCTTTAAACAGATGCTAGAAAAGACAGGACACTGTGTGGAGACACCACACACATCATTCACAATGACTTTATAGCCCAAACCTGGCTCTTTGGTGTGCACTCATTATTAAAAGTGAACACCTTTCCTTACATTAAAATGTTTACTTGACCATACTTTATACTACTCTGTACATATTAGTGTTTGCTTTTGGTTGTGCTTTTCTCTGTAACTTTCATGAGCTCACGAATAACGTTATTCTAATGAACGATACCTATGTGAGTTTTCTGAAATAAAAATCTTCCCTATTTATCTCAAACAAGGCCAAACATTCACTTTACATTAGTCAACCAACTGTACTATTCCCCTGAGCTCCGTGGAATGGAAAGACATTTCTCTAAAGCACACAGGAGACACCTAACTCTGTCTTTGTTTCCTGCGCCCTAATTATTCCATTGGATTTTGACGTCCCTTTTCCTGAAATGACACTGACTTTAAAAACTCACATATTCCATGCATGCTTTGATGAGAGTACTGACTAAGAATATTAAATATTGAACCTTTCCTACATTGTGGGTCAGTTTTTGAATTTGCTTTTGGGGCGGTTTTGAGTCACTAGACTATATGGTTAAGACACAACAATGTATAGAAGTTACAGCTTGCAATAAGAAAATGTTGGCTTTTAAAAAAATTTGTAAGCATGGAAGACTAAATGATCATTTTGTTTGTTACTTTTTATATTTTTTTTACAACTACCTCATGTTTATTTTAAAATGCTCAAAATACTGTCAGGCATGATTTCAGAAAAGTCTAGACATTGCATAAAAAGGATGTCTATGACTTCTGAAGTTTAATTACATTTCCTTCTTTGGAAAATAAACAGTCTCAGTAAAACTATATCATGCCAGAAGAAGAAATACATTTAGAAGAGTCAACAACACCTCACAGATATATTAAGCAAGCTCATTGATTAAAATATTACAGACTGACAACTGTCCAGGGATCCAGCCAAAAACACTGGAAAAGAAAACAGTGCTAAGAACTGAAAAGAGAAGAGATTCAATTTGGTTTGAAACTACACAAACGTACCTCCACAAAAGGAATGCTATTGAACAGTCATATCAAGTACAGAGCGTCTTGACCTCAGGCAGAGAAATGGCTAAACACATTTTTAACTGCAATTTGGAGGGAAAAAACCCAAACCACAACAACCATGGACATCAATATTATCAAAATTGTCATCAGGGTGAAGAAACCAGCAACTGAGTCGTGCAAAAGGAAAGACTAGGCTAACACAAATACACATATTCAAAGCTTTCCAAAAGAAAACTCTTAAATTTGTTCTACCAACTGGGCATTTATCAATTGGACAAAACCCTCACAAATGCTATACCTCAAGTTCCCTTACAATAATTAAAAATGTGATAGATTTATTCATACAATATTCCAAACACCAGCCTTCTGCTGCTGTTCCTCAGATCTGGTGCCTGAAGTGCTACACAATTGGGTCAGAACCTTATCAAATCCACTTGGCCTGCCTCTGCAAAACCATCACAGAACAGGCAGGAAGCCTGGCCTGCTCTTTTTATTGGTATCATCCCACTTGCACAGCAGCAACACAGGGGTTACGCAAAAGAAGGTAATTTCCAGCTCAAAGTAACAGGAATTAGCACAGGGTCTGACTGGAGCCAGAGCCATCCTCATCCTCCCAGTGATGAGCAGAGAGGTAAAACAGCACAGTTACAGAATTAGTGCAGTCTGTTTTACACCCTCCTATGTTGCCTCACTGAATCACATTTTCATTTTCCTCTCCACCCCCTCTCCCATGCCCCCAACTTCTCAGCCCACTCTCAGCATCCCTATTCCAACATTGGGATCTCTGTACCAAGACCACAAATGTGGGGTGGCATGAACCCATCCGCAGCAGCTGGAAACCCCAGAGCCTGGGATAATCCCAGCCCACCTCACACTGTGACAATTAATGCTGCTCACATCCAAGGGTCTCAGGACATTTTTCCTCCTGTCCCAAGTCATGACTAATTACTGGTCAAGAGAAATCTTATACTCTAAATTGCGAAACCTCAGCAGGGCTCTAGATCTAACCCCTAGTACAGTAGTTGTAGTTGCTCTACAACTAGTTGTAGTTGTTCTCTGTCCTTCTGCCCTATCCCTGGAGGATGCTGTTTCAGCAGGAGATGCAGAGTGCAGTTGATTTCCCAGAGGTGCTGGTTTCAGCAAGTCTTCCCTCCCACTTCCTGCCACAGGACTGTAAATTGGGAAGGGCTTTCCCTCACAGCATCAGGGTAACGATGATGCACATAGTTTGAGGGACAGAAACCCTTGCAGGAAGGACTTGGTGATGAGCTGTAAGATGGTGTAAGTACATTCTAGCTTTAGCCTCATCCTGCTTTCCCCCTTTGAGAAAGAATTACTCAGCAGCAGCTATCAGTATTGTCGATGCCACCACAGCCACCACCTGGCTTCATCCTTTCTCAGTTTTCATCTCAAATGCTATTTTGAAGCTTGTGAAAATTGCTCTGGGATGCAAGAGAAATGCACCTTCAAGTGCTCATTTACTGCTGCCTACAGGAAACAGGAGAGACTGTTGTACTGTTGTATCTGTGACATGAAGTCCACAGAAATTAGCCCACAGTGTGCAAAGGGCTGTGAAGGACCACGGCTGGCCCTGAGCTCCTCACAATTGGCCACTTACCTTGTGACACTGACACATCTGGGCTCTGTGGACCTCTCCAATTCCTCTCTCTCTCTTTCCCAGCCAGAGGTACTCACAATGCAGGTAGGGAGCATGAGATTCCTGTTTCCCATGCTAGCCACAAATTGCTCCCAGGAGGATGGCTATTTATTACTGGCCCTGTGCCATGAGAGACTGACCTAATGAAGCAATACAGAGCAGCTGACGTTGCCAGTGCCTGTGGCCTGGACAATTAGAGGTGCATTTATTGGCAAAATATTTGTCCCAAAGGCTTCCACATACAAGTCCCCTGTTGTGATAATTCTGTAATGTGAAGATTTTTTTTTTCCCCTTTCAAAACCACATGTAAGTTTTGCATTTGAATATTTTAAGGACAGAACACAGCTTTACTTTAAATAAACAAATTAGTAAACACCTTAATTGAAGCTTGCTTTTAATTACTAAGTTTTAACTAGTGTCTCCTAACAGTATAAAGTATGTCCAGAATATTATGCATACAAATAGAAAATACTGTGTATGTCGAGGTATCTCACTTTTACTCCTCTGATTCTTTCCCTGATCCTGCTGGTGAGTGAGGAGCTGACTGGGGCTAGAATGCCTCAAGTCTACCAGCCAAAAAGAGCATTTCACATGTTAATGTGTCACCTGTTAAGTCATGAGGAAAACAATGAGATAAGGAAAATGGTAAATATCACCCAGCCAATGGTGCACTCAGGGCAGTCAGTGCTGTCATCTTTCCTAAAATGAAGCACTTGCACATCTTCGTCAGATCTTGAAAATAAGGGGGAAACAGACTCTACCTCTTCATACTCGGGGGAATGTTCAAGGGATATGAGATAAAAGGATAATTCCTTCTCCTTCAGCTACATTATAAAAGCAAGAGGTGGCTCACAATGGATTTTGGCGTTACCTACAGAAGTATTTTTCTCAGAAACACACACACATCAGAAGTACACAGGTACAGAGAAAACCAATTACATGGAGCATCAGGTCAGACTAATTGGATGGACTTCCAGTGTTTTGGTCTCAGGCAGGGAAGAGGCATGGGTGCCCACCCAGTCAAGATCTGGATGGAGGAGTTGCTTTAAAATGATGCAGGCACAAAATATTAAAAAAAAACAAAAAACAAAAAAAAAAAACCTATGCAGTTTAAATTATGCCAGGCATAACTCAGAAGAGCTTTTCAAAATAGAAATTTTGGGCTTAAATGCCTTACTTGACCTAAATTTGACTTCAGGCTTCTACATAAAGCAATTCCATGAAGTCACTTAAGTTACACCAGGGAGAGATTCAGCCATAAATGACATGATTTTTGTCATGCAATTTGCACCTTTTCTAGACTCAAAATATTATTCCATTACCATTTTCAAGACCATTCTAAATCTGTGTATCATCACTACACTACATATTGATCCTTTGAGCAGAAGGTCAATATTTAAGAAACTTCATTCATAATAACTTAATATTAAAGCAATTGGATTATTTTTTATATATATTTATATAAGATCAAATATATAACAGCCCCTCTGAGCAGTTACTGTTTCTAAGAATCAAGTCTATTTAAGGAGTAGATTCTGTGCAAGGGTTAACCTCTACAGATTTGTCTTTAAAGATATTTATAGCAAAGATGCTAATTCCCAAGGAAAACAATTTATACTCTTAAAGCAGGCTACATCTTTCCAAATCCTGGTAGAAACAGGCAGCCAACTTGCACATATAATTAAGCTTCAAATTCCCCTGTAAATGACAGCCACAGTTCAATATATTTTTTCTGAGGCTGGTTGATGTAGGAAGATTTTCATGAGATGTTTTCTCCTCTATCATCAATTTAATGATGCAAACAGAGGTAGAATAAACCTGCACACCTTTCAGGTTGATATACCTGATGGGGAAAAAAAAATCTCACAGCTGGAATTCATCCTGAAAACTAAAATAGATGACAAAGTAAAAGACCAATCTTCTATAGACACTTAATGAAGACAGGCTTCAAGGGGTTTTCTATACCAGAGAGTACTTTACACCCCAGGAGGAGACAAAGCCAGTAGATTTCTGCAGCTGAGGATTGCAGTCACAGCAGAATAAGTAAAATAACAAAAAAACATATTACTTGTTAAATCACTTACACTGGTTTTCCTTTGGATTCACAAGTCAAAATTATAGATTGTCCTTCTTCAGGCCATGAATTGGAAGAAATGATTTTAACTAAAGGTGTATCTAGGAAGAAAAAAATAGACAACTTGTTGATATACAGAAAAAAGATTTATTATCTAAGAGTACATTATTCTCTATTTACAACAGACTAAACAACAGATTTAATTTACACTTGGAGACAGTTTCATATGGAGCCTTGTGCAATTTTCATTGTCTTCAGGAAGGCAATAAAAATGACTAGTGTAACTAAACCAGTAACTTTTTGTATCCCTAGGAGACACAGATAGAAAACATGTGTATACTAAGAAAAAACAATCTTTTATTTCTGTATTAGATGCAAATACTCCATATGACTATCCAAAAGTCTGATATCTAACAACATCATAAAAAAAAAAATTGAGGATGAATAACAAGTACTCCATGCAATTGTTTGCCTATTTTAGGCTGATATGATGGAATGCTGCTATTAGAGGAATGAATGCAATAGTGTACATTTGAATAAGAACCCTTTTGTTGTTGCAGAAGCTTGAAACTCATAATAAGAAAGCTACAATGGGCTTTCAGATAAAATACCTTGTTACAGACATTCTACAGGATATTATTTCTGAAATGCAATAAAGCTGCCCCTAAACCATAACAATTTTAAACAGAATTTTCAAAGAGAATGTTTCAAATACCTGCAAGAAGCACTACAGAAGAATCTGCAATCTGTTCAATGTGATTGGATTAGTTTTATAGTTTTAATTGCAAAAAAGATACACAATACAGCTACTGTGAATTCATGCTGAATAGAGCATTTGAAGTAGATCTTTAACTTCTAAAAAAATCTGCCACCTGGCGTGCAAGAATATATTTTCATAGTCAACATATGACTTAGAGGGGCACCTTTATAAGGAACATAAAAAGATGATAAAGGAAGGAATGTAACACATTTTTTCCTTAGGAAGAGGAAAAGCAAAGTTCATTGCCACAGTGAAAAAAAATCAGACTGAGTAGAAAAATTTCTATTTTTCCTCAAGGTTTCTTTCTGTATAGCTTCCTATACTAACCACTTTATCCTGCCAATCTAGGGTATCTAAGTTTTGTCTCAGTTTGATTTGCAGTTGCTGTTTTCCTTAGCAGTGACACCACAGATGTCTTGTTATCAAGCAAATGTGAAAGAGCATGACAATATGACCCCACAAAATCAACAAAACAAAACAAAAAAATACTCGGTAATAATATAGCTTCCTATTGAGATGACAATAGTCCTGTTGAACCCTAAAAGGCATCTGAACAATTAAATTTATGGAAACGTTTTTCTAACTTTTGATTTTTTTTTTGTTTTTACACACCACAGAGTAACAGCATGGCACAAGACATGGTTAGTGCAGGCTCTGAAATTCCACTGAAAGTATTTTCAGCCTCATTCAGCTTTCCAGAACAGCACTAACCTTACACCAGCAGCAAATCTGTTCCTAAAGTTCACATTTTTAAGGACCCTGCAAACCATCATGCAGGTGACTAATCCTTTGGAGGCCAGGCTGGCATTTGCTTCATTTTTAGCACATGCTTAAGGCACTGACCTCAAGTGCCTTAATAAATCAGGGCATCAAGTACTTCTGTGATTTCAGTGGTGCTGTTAAGATGAATAAATTATTCTCTTGACTATACATTGAACCAGAGGAGCAAATTAGTATCAGACAGGAATACATGAAGAATTTAACTGAGGGAGGGAGACAACTAATGCAGTGAGATCAAGAGGTTTCCAGAGAAATATGAAAAAGAGCACAACTTTGATGGAAGTAATCCTGACAGCCACAGGTGAAGGAGGAAATTAAAGGGCCATCTAGCTATTATTCCTGGCTTAAATATTTTAAAAAATTATCAGCATTTTATGCAATACTGTAAGTGACCCAAATAAAATTGAAGAGAGGATTCCAGACAATTAAGCTTTGATTTGCACGGATCAATGCAGTGCTGTTTCCCCCAGCCTGAAGTTCCCATTCCTACTTTAATACACCAGGCAGCTCTGTTCTCCATGCCCTTCCAAACACACCTTACTAACACAGAAAGGTCTTACATTTATGTTTCACTCTCTAAGGCACAAAAAAGTGGTGTAGGAAATACTTTCCCTAGTGGTTTTCCCTTCTAATTGACTTAAACAGTAACTACTTGTTTCTCTAAAGCAGGAAACAGGGTTGAATTCAATATATAATTTTTAGGGAAGACAACAATAGAAAATGTTTGCATTTCATTAATGATTCTTTTTCAAAAACTAGATATTATATTTTGAGTGCTTTATTCTCAGTATTACTGTTTCATTTTTTTTTTTCTTTTTAGGCCATGCTTGATTTCACTCCAGAATTAAAGTGTACACTTAAAAAGGGAAAACTTTTAAAGATAAACCTGCCCTCTATTTTCACATTCACATCAATAATTTAAATGAGAAGAAATCTTCAGAATAATTTAATTGAATCAAAACTAACCTAAATATCTTATTTTAATAAACATGATAGAACCCTGCTGACTGGTACTTTTCCAGAACACAAAATGCTATTATAAAATACTCCCTCCTACTGTGACTGCTCATTTTAGAAGAATTTGAAAAATATAAATGGACTCTATCAATACTTTGAATTTTGATCTGTCACACTTAAAAGTATTAATCATAATAACTGGTACATCACATGATCTCCAGCAAACACCAACATTAGGAAACAGCCTAAAGAAAGAAAATCAAGAAATGTAATAGAGTAAGAGGTTGACTTCTTTTCAGATAGGTTTATCAGCTTGTTATAAGTAAGGTAGATACATCCACAAAAATCTCCTTCTACAACCAAAACAAACAAAAGAAATACAGTCAAGGGTTTTAATGTGGGTCAGATATTTTCCTCCCCCTCTAAACTCAGTAGAAGTATACCAATGTGTATCAGAAGAACTTACCAGAACTTTAATAATTTGCATATTTTTTAGTATTTAGCCCAGCAATTTCATGACAATAAAATATCATGGATCAGTATTGAAAGCAGAATTGTTCTTCTGAACAAAGGAGCGTTTCTTTACAATACCTACAAATATGTCCTTATGCTGAGTTCTA
Organism: Dicaeum eximium; assembly: GCA_013396995.1. NCBI lineage: Eukaryota > Metazoa > Chordata > Aves > Passeriformes > Dicaeidae > Dicaeum > Dicaeum eximium. The sequence goes on from VWZP01007022.1 coordinate 319,319, forward strand.
AGAATATTATAGAGGAGATAAGTATTGCAAGAAAAATAAGCTTTGGGAAGGTCCAAATCTATAAAAAACCAGTGGTTTATGTGGTGTAAGCATCACAGCAAGTTTTCTCAGTAAAACACACTGCTTTAAGTGAATTTTTTAGTTACATCCATCTCCAGTAGTGAGAGCTTCTTTGCCCCTCCAGTCTTTAGTTTGAGTAATGAGGTACTTATGAGTTGCAACTGATTGCTACCACCAACCTGAACTGAGGTTCAAACATGTCCTTACACATCTTCTACCCTCTGTGAGCACAGAATCTGCTCATTTGTTTCTGGACATACCAGCTATGGGTAAGAATTATGGCATGGGGCTTTTTTTATATAACCTTTCGTGATTCAGCAGATCAGAGGCAAAAGTTCCACTGAGTGATTCTGCTTCATCCATCTTTCCAGGATGTGGGCTCATCTCGTCTCACAAGCCTGGGAAACCCATTCCAAAGCTTTGGGAAGATTTATCTATTTTTGATCAGGCTATGTCATCTTCAGCAACACACAAAATCAGTAAACATATGTGGAAAATTGATACCAGCTTATACTGGTAAAAAAATCTGATCTGATACATGAAGGAATTAAACAATTCAACATTTGACTTTTGTTGTACTTTTAACAGCTACTAATGGCAACATTCATACCTTGTGGAACTGCATTACTGATTGATTTAATCTCTTTGAAGCTATTTTCAAAATAAAGGTGGTTCTTATCAGTCACTAGACCTTTGCTCTTAATCAGATCTTCTATGCTTAAAGGTGTTTGTGTTTCCTTTCAGAATGAACTTGTTTTTACACTGCTTGAAGTAAAATAGACTTCAGTATACTATTTTATCACCAAGCCTTTATAAGGTTACATGCAGGATTAAATTCCTTCACATAAATTTACTCACATAAAGTAATCACATGAAAGCTGCTGGAAAAAATGCTGCATGATAAGTTCTGTTATACTTCATGTGCAAACCCTTGACAAACACAGTGTAAAAACAGAAAACTGAATTGATAAAAGTGAATCAAATTTGCTAAGATCATGAAACAGGCCAACAGCAGGATCAGACAATTAATCTCTAGTAGTTTCTTCTTAGTGCCAAGATAATAAAAGTATAATTTGGCCAATTTTTCATATGTATCTTCAGAAGTCCTTGGTCCAATCAGTTCTTAGCAAAACCTTTTGTGGAACTCACAGCTCTGGCTGAGTCACTAAATCAAAGCACAACCCTTTGCATCCTGGGGTATTAATCAGCAACAGGTGTGTAGGAATAAGCACATGAAAAAACATTTTGTGAGCCAGAGGCGTAGCATTATCTTGAGGTTAGGATAGGAACACGCTATTTTACCAAATAATCCCTCCCTAATGTAATCATCTTCAGTCAATGCACTTATAATCCCAGAAACAGAAAATAAGAACACCTTTCTTCCTAGGCAGATGTTAGGGTGAGGGGAGCACATATATTTCACTGACATTTTTAAAAAACAGCAACTGGAAGCAGTAGACTATTCAAGGGTAAGAATATTCATGATCTTGTAGTCATCAGAATTCCAAGAGCGCTGAAAATGCACCTATGCAAAGAACCATGCAGCAGCCTTTCCTCCAGGTAATTTTGATATATGTATTACTTTAGCTGTTACAGAAACTTCTTGCCACTAGATTTCTCTACACATTTTGTCAAAAGGTAAATCTCAGCCTTCATTGATGTTCCAGTGATAGGAGGATTAACAGAAAAAATCTTAGTGGTTCTCCTCTGCAGAAATTTACACAGGAATATTGTATCAGATGTGCAGATCCAAGTCAGGGCTCCTATTTTGCAAATTTTCAGCTGAATTATAGACTTTTTTTAAAATAAATAAATGCAACAACTTACTATGAAGTTTAAACTTTGCACCCCAAATATCTCCCAATGTGGCTGAATCTTCAGAAAGCAGAACAGAACAAGGACACCTCCTTCTTTTCCCTTGCAAGTATAGAATTACTAATCCCAAGGGCCTTGTAATTCAGCAGTCTACATTTTAGAGGCCTGCTCTACCTCCATGACTCAGGAAGCCACTTCTACATTGACTCACTTGGACATAATTTGATTTTTGTGAGAAGGGGTAATCACAAATCCATCAAGATCAGTTATTAGACCCCGTGCAGTGATTTATCAGAATAAGAGGTTACTTACTCCGCTGAGTACTGAAGTATTCACACCATGTTGGTCAGATCCAGCAAAATACTTATTTGACAGTAATTTAGAGATTAGAACATTCAGCCTTTGGTGTCCATGGATTAAGGGTTTTGGTCTGGTTCAGAGTGCAAAGATCTCCCATACAATAGCAGAGGTCAGCCAGGAATGCTAAGGTCTCCCTTCCAGCCACATTTTGAGCTAAAATTTCACTTTGATTCTGAAAAGACTTTTTTTCTTACCTATTTTCTAGTTTGGATAAATCAGGATATTCTGATAAATTCTAAAAAAACCCCAGGTATTAGAAAAATTTAGCCCAGTACACCTCATGAGTTAGAATTGTTCAAGCAATTCAGTATGGTGCAAATTGTCTCTATTACCCTCCATTTTACCTTTAGGAAAGTTTTCTAGAGCCAGATTAGGATAGCCATAAAAAGAAAAACTCATAAAACTTTAAAAATCCCCACCTGTTTCCTAGATATGTGCCAATCTTAGCATCTAGTGGTTTTGGTACATCCATTCTTGGGTTTTACATTTAAGTCAGTATTTTTTTAAAATAAAATTATTAAATATAAACACAATGCCAAAAGCAGATCTTAGAAATTGTACTAATATCAACACAAACTTAGGAAAACGCTGTCCAAACTGGTAACAAATATATACTCAGCTAGGACAATTATGTTTCTACACTATTATTTCATATAAGTGTGATGTCCCTTCAAGTCTTTTTAAACTCATTTATTGCATGAAGTCTGTGCTTCCTACTCCCCAAAGTAAAATGGCATCACAGAAGATGTGGGTTCTACCACATTTTAATTAAAATCTCCTGCAGTATTATCCATTTGAGGTTTCACATGCTATACAGTAACTTTGCCAAATGTTTGGATCTTCTATTTATGCATGTTTAGCATGATTTTCTCATGATAAAAGCAATCCAATAATTAATATTTAAAACCAAAAAAGTTTAAGTAATAAAGTAGTATTGGCCTCAACCTTTAGTTTTGGGTAGGTTGGTTCACATAATTTTAAGGAAATGGTTGACAGTGCCAAGCAGAAATCGCATTTCTCTTGACTTCCTCTGTTTTTCCTTCACTAAAGAAAGCATTTTCTTTTCTGGTTTGTAGAATATTAAAAGACCTGTCACAGAAAAAATATCCCATTTGGTGACAGTAACATATAATGTTCAATATATACAGGGTGCATAGAGAAAGATAAATCTTTTGAATTATTTTAGTTTATGAGCCTTTGGGGTTCAAAAGGAAAAATCCATTGGTTAGGTTCTTTCCTGTATGCATGGCACACATCAGTGTGATATATGCTGCCTAAATCTCTTTTTCTTAAAACACGAGGGATTCTGTATTTTTTTTTTTTTCACAATGCCCTACTTAGTCTTGAAAGTTCTAGCAAAAAGAGCTAAACCTTGTAAAAAAGGTAGGAAAAAAGGAGACACAGCTGGCCAAACATTCGCATGTGATGAACAAAAACTTACAGCTCCACACAATATATCACTGCAACAAATACATTAAACATCCAAACCAAGGCTCTCCTAACTGATTCGTTTCCGTGCAGCCAAATTGTCAGGTGCCCATCTCAAAACCAGGGCAGAAACAATCCTGTCCCTAATTGTGTCATAAATAATTGAAAGCAGCTCATTAACATCGTTTGACCCTAGGCCTCCGCTGGAATACTTTGATTCGGATGCATCTTCCCTTTGAAAGTGACTCTCTCTCTGTAGTTGATGTTATGAACGCCTCTCCAGCTGCAGCAAGAAGCTGAGTTTGTTGTGATGAAACCTGTGATCCTTGCTGGACTTGCTGTCTGAGTGCAAATTATGTTAACAGCAAAAGGAAAGACACGGGAAAGGTCCGGGGAGGGGCAAACGCCTCGCTGGCTGCGTTTGTCGGCGGAAGCAAGCGGTCACGGTACTTCAGGGCGTGCTACAAATGTTACTTACAATCCTCCTGCTAAAAGCTTGATACTACCTCCTTATTTAATCTTTTAGCATGATGAGTAGATGGTTTTAATTACCTTCTGTCACTAGAAATTTTCTCCTGCACTCAATGATTTAAAAAGCCTTAAAAGTACTGCTCGTAAGGAAAGGCTTTGTTTAACAGCCCAGCTGAGCATTGGATCCAACAGTATGGAATATGCTGAAGGATCCATTCAGGAAGAAAGCTGTCCTTATGTGACAGAGCAGTTCTTCCCACTGTGATCACTGAGCATCCCATGGATGCCAGGTTTTACCTTCCTGGACCCTAATCAACACAGGGAACATGTCTTATCAATTACTTGCCAGTTTAGAACACACTCAGCTGAGCTCCAGGCAGCCCAGATAAAACACACAGACCTTTTCTATGGTGAAACATCTGTGTCATGGCTGCCAGAACATCTGGCAAGGAAAAGGATAATCCCCACCTTCCTCCCATTACCCACTGACTGTTTCCATGCTACTCCAACTTCTGAATTAATCACTTCATCTTGTGCAGCAACACCTCCTGCCTGGATCTATAATACTCAGATTTACTCTGACATTTTTAGTAAATATATTTACCTCATTGGTTTTTTTTTTTTTTTTTTTTTTCTCCTTAAGACACAAACCACCATTTCCTCTTTGTACCAAAAAGAAAGTTACTATAACTGGTTCATTACAACCCATTTTTCTTCTTACAGGTTTAGCTAAATTATGAGCTACCAACAGCATGTCTTTACTTCATGGTTTTATTTTATGACCGCCCACCCTTCTGAATACTGAAAAGCTCTCATAAATTTCTTAGATATTTTAGTGTGGAAGTGCACAACAACTGTTCTGGTGCTATCATTTTAAAAAATGTTATAAAAATCTAACAGTCTGATAATAAAAGATTATTGCTACCCAGTAACAAATGGCTGACAGATGATAAGATTTTAGAAGTTTTTCCTGAGAGACTAATTCATTTATTTTCTACCCATTTTTGTCTATTTTTTGCAAAATGCATGTTTGTGAAATCTATTTATGTCACAGACTTCTACATTTTTCATTGCGCTTTTTCTCTCTCTTATTTCCTTGGAACCTTTCCATCATTTCCAGATGCAAAGATAAAATAAGCAGATACCTCTGAAAATGATGATGTATCTACTTTCTAAATTAATTAGCACTGGAGCAAGCACAGGAAAGTTTCAGGAACTTTTCTTTTTCCTTCAGAAACCATGAGATTATAAATTTCATACATGGATAGCAATTACAAAGCTCATTGAAAATTCTGTAGTCCTACATAATTTTATTCCTATTTCTAAAAAATGTAAGGAAATAAGCTTAGGAAAGAAGAGACTTTAAAAGTAAATTCCAAGGACAAACCCCTCCAGTATGCACAAAAATAAACATACATCAGATTGGATATCCCAAATGAGACGAGAAGGAGGAGAGAGAAGCACTTTAATCAGCTCTGTGCAAGTGCTCACCATTTTTAATAGCTTTTACACTTACCAGCTGTGCATCCTACAGCTGTGAATCAGCATTTCCCCAAATTTGGCTTATTTTGTAAATGGCAAGCAGCATGGCTTCTGTCTGTGCACTGCTGCCTTGAATAAGCACTTAGGTGGAAGTTTGCCTTGGTAACTTCACCAAAGTAGCCTGGCAGATTCAGTAAGTTTCATGCTCTGCTTCAGAAAAGAATTAATAACTCATTGCTTAAATGGATGAGAAAAAAAAATCAATATTATGTATCTGAAAAATTATTTAATTAGTAATATTTGTGGGGGAGTCAATCTAGTTCAAGCAATTGTGCCATGGCAATGGCATTTCATTTCAATCAAAGTATTCAACAACACTGTGAAATTAAGCTTTATGATAGTACTTAAATACTTAGGTTTGATAGAAGTGAATACTTGGTACCATATCCACATGGATATTCCAATGTCTTCTTTTTATACTCCTTTAAAACTGCTTTAACAGTTAAGCAGAACCAGAAACAACATATGGTCCCTTTGTTACCTAAGATTCTTTGATGAATTCTATTGTGTCATCCTTAATCTCATCTGGTTTGTTTTAAAATGATGTTTGTTGTAGGAAAGAATAATAACAGCTTGTAACAGAAGAGTGTAAAAACACTCTCCTGGATCCAAAACAAGAAAGTGGATGCCAATGTGGGGGAAAAGAAAGATTGATCAGTCAAATATTCCCTCCTGATACTCATATTACATGAGTGCCTGAATTGAGCACCAACCTGGCAGGAAACCATTTAGGTTACTAATTCTGTGGGCATTGATTATGTGGTACTTTGTTAAAGATATCCATTGGGCTTGTTTCAGCACCTCACCTGCAGGTCATGCCACGCTCCTTCACCACAATTACTAAAATGCAATAAAAGAAGTGAAATGTGGTAGTACATAACATCTGGCTTGGAGTTTTGGGAGGGTGAGAAAGAAGCTGGAAATACAACACCAAAGCTCCACAGTTCCCTCCTGCTCCATTTCAAATGTTTACAACTTTACCCTGCCTTTGTCACGTAATGTGTTCATTGATCTTTCTTACCTACCTTGTGCTTGGCCTTAAAACAGGCAGAGATAAATGTGAGCACATCAGAAGCCCCTGCTGAATTAAGTGGAGGACAGAGTGGCACTGTCACCCCAGTTCTGAGTGTGTGCCACTCTGTGGAGACAGCACCAGACAACAGCCACTCCCCTCTACATGGCTTTGCCGAATGGGTCACTGGTTTCTGAATTATGCATTAAGTGCCAAACACACATGAATGATATGGCAGAAACAATATTTTCTTTGCAAATCAGTTCTGTTTTCTCCAGTGAACGCAAGTGATGAAGCTTAGTTTTACAACTTTGTCCTAGGCTGACGGTGTCTCCTATCCCAATCGCTTTTTGGAATTTGTTTTGTCTAGGGCGGCGGGTTCCCCCCGCTGCCCCCCCCATCTCTCACTCTCTCAGCAGGACGCTGCCCCGGCTGATTTACTTTCGCTTTGGCTGCTTTGCTGGCTGCCTCGGCTTTGCTCGCTTCTTGCTTGCTTGCTTTTCTTTTTGCTGGCTGCTTTGCCGTCTCTCTCTCTCTCTCTCCCTTTCTTTCTTCCCTGTTTCCCGAAGAATTGGACCGGCTCAGGACCTGCTCTGGACCGTGAGTCTGCAAAAGACGCGGAAGTGCCCTCCCTTCACAGCGACTGCCTGAGTAACATCTGGGGCTGTTTTTTTTTCCTTTCTGTGTTGGGGAGTGTTATTTGTAAAATAAACAGGTTTTTTCCACTTTCCTCCGAGGTTTTCCTTCCCGACCCCGGGGCTGGGGGAAGGGGGGGAAGGAGGTTTGTTTTCTAGGGGAGGTTTTCTTCCCCAGTCTGTCCAAAACCAGGACAAACTTTCATCTTGTTTAATTATTTTTGTCATGCCACTTTTTTTTCAGAGTAAACAGTAAAATCTGTTCCATTTAGCATCTCTGTTGCCTTACACTGTTCTGTCTCCAACTTACTTATGGTTTATTTCACTTTTGCTGTTAAGAGAAGGAAAAAAAAAAAGAAAAGACAAAGAAAAGTCTTCTGCCTAAATCACATTATAAGGAAATGCTGAATTTTGAGAGAATACATGACCTTTCAGTGTACCTTTATCTTCTGCTTTCTCAGATTCTTTTGTTTAAAGATTTAGTTGTTCTGTTGTTGTTCTGACCTAAATTATCTTGAATATGGTTAAGAACTGTAGCAAATCCATAACTGTTGGAGGAGTTCCTCACCAGTCCTTTCTCTGACATTTGTATCAGATATTAGACTCTATAAAACTTTAGTCTATATAAAAATAAAATAGCAGTAGCATCAGGAAATGAAAATTTGATTTGCTTCATGAAAATATTTATCCCACCCTTGTGAATGGCACACTTCTCTTCCTTGGGAGGTTCTGGTAATGATCTCTACATATGTTTTTTATCTTTTCCTCCAGACTGTCTCACCTGCTTGCTAGTCTTTCCTTCTCTTACTATTACTAAACCTTCCCTCTCAAACTTTCTTTAATACCTTCTGGACCCTCTCTTAGTCACACAATAGGCACATGGAATATCCTGTCCACACAAGATTTCAAAGTTTTTATGCAGAGTAGACAAGCCACCCTGTGGACTTTTTACATAAGATTTTGCAGAGAAATAAATTAGATTATATTTCACTTGTAAACTGTTTTTGAACATAAACCTCCAGATGGTAAAGGTCAGGATTGTACATTAACCCTTTGAACTGGATATCCCCTTTGAAAGATGAAAGTTTGGCAGTAAATGGACTTACAGGTTCATGAATTATTTTGCATTTAAATAATGGATTTCTTATTTTCATCCGTCATTAACCTAATTGATCTCATTTAAACATGCAAATTGTAGCAGTGAACTTTCCTGTTCACAGGTATCATCCTTTACTGTGTACAGTAACTATCCTTTAAGTTTCATTTGTTTCAAACACTTACCAATATTAAAAGCTTAAGAAATATAACTGTTCTAATTAATACAGTGCTTACATAATTATTGAGCTATATAATTAACATCTAACTTAATTTTCCTTCTATATGAAGAGATGCAAAGTACTGAAACTGTAGCTTTTAAATTGCATTCTTCTTATTACTGTTTTTATCTGCATCTTACACTGGTAAGTATACAAACATCCCTCCTTTAAGAGAGATTGCACCAAAAGCTGGTCCTCAAAGTATTGTATTGAGATAAATTTATTTTCCATATTAACATTCACAGGGTGAATTCAGGAACAAAAACCAAAACAAAACCCAAACTTGTGTGGGTTTGTTGAGAATCACAGCATGGGTGAGTCTTGGGTGGAAACCTGAATGTGTCAGAAGGATGAACTAATATAAGGGAGAGTCAGCTGGAAGGCAGTGGGATTGTTTCCCTCTCAGGGTCCCAGCAATCCAGCAGAACATCTTCAGTGAAAGAGAAAAGCAGAGGCAGCACTCAGAGGGTTGATCCCTACAGGGTGGGAGCATCGGTCGAAGAGACAGTGCCTCCCTTCCAGGTTCAGGGAGCCATTTATGAAAACATCCAGCTTTTCCTCATCACCTTCTACAGGACCTTAACAGCTCACAGGTTTTCCCTGAGGTGAAGGACATCCCTGCTTGCTTAGGCTTACTGAGATTGTCTGTGATCAGGGGCTTTGTGAGAGGCCAAGGTCCTGTCCACCTCAGAGAGAAAATACAGCCCCCTCTTGCTCCTTAAGCTGGAGCAAAGGGTGGCTTTAAGCAATAAGACCAAGCTTCAAATATTGGCCTCCTTCCACAAGTTCCAGAGGTCTCTGAGGTATCACAGTTCCAAACCACTCAAATTATACCATGATAAAATGGTTATAGGAAGAGAGCAAATCCTGCTAGTTTGAAATAGAGAACTGCAAAGCCCTGGATGTGCAAATCTCAGGTGAATTCTTTTATTTTTTTTTTTATTCCAGAGAATTGTGGCCCTGGAAAATCCAGGTCTTTTCACTGTATCAGAAGTTATAGCACAACTGTGTGGTTAAACTCATCGATTGAAGTTATCATTATACAGACATTTTCTCTCTTGCCAACATCAAAACAAGTTTGAATTCTCACAAGAATTGCAACTATTTTTACTCTTGACTCAACACATAGGCTATTTGTTTGAGTTTACCTAGTATTTTGGGGCCATGTGAAAAATAAAATCAAAGAAAAATAGGAAGGCTATGCTATGACACCTTATTACCCTAGTTAACAAAGCATTTTCTGATTCTGGGGATGCATCTCTTGTCAGATTCTCCATATAAAGATTGTGGCAGTGTGAAATCACACCAAATGTTACCAGATTTTACTTCTAGCCAGTGTGTCTGCCAGGGTGCAGCATCAGCATCAGTGAAGGGAATTTCTTTTAACTCTCATATTTTCTTCACTTAAGAAAAATCATATTCTCTGCCTAGAGAGTAAAATCTACTTCCAAAAAAAGGGAGATGTGTCCTTGCTCCTAAAGCATAGGTGCCACTTAACTCTGGGATACTTCTGGGAGACATACCACAAGGAAAAAAAAAAAAGAAAAAAGAACAACCCAAAAACATAAAAAACCACCCCCCAAAAAACCCCAACCAAACAAAAAAAAAAAAAGTAAATAACTTCAAAGCAAACGAGAAAAGAAGATATGCCAATGCCAAAGTGCAAAAGCAAAAATGTTTTTTTAAGCACAAAATTGAGGGAAACAACTAAAGTAAGTAAAAAGAAAGGAGCACATGAAGAGAAAATTAGAATCAGCTTCAAAAAGACAAATGGCCACACAGCTTAAAGCAAATCAATGTGTGACACACATTTTCCTCATTTACAGTACAGAAGGACCATATATAGGCAGCAGGGAAAACTTTTGCTTTCCTATTTTATCCTAGCTAAGAAGTGTCCCATTCTGTGTGCTTCTGCATGGGCACACATCTGCCCTGTCTGAGCTACGAAAAGTCAGCAAGTCTGGCTAGAGAAAGACACCTTGAAGAGCCACTAACATATTTAATATCTGACATTCATTAGAGTTGAGCATTAAGACTTCAGGAAGACAGGGTTTTTGTCTCTGTATACTGTTCTGATGGGCAGCTCTGAGTCTTCATCACAGAGTTTAGCACCCAACTATGCACGACCCTTTTCTTGCCTTTTGTTTAGAATGCCTAACTTCTTTAGTGGCATATGAAGGTGCAGTACACTATATACTATGTTTAATATATTCTTTATGTGTTCACACACATTTTTTCTCATTTTCGTTCAGAATGTGTATTTTAGAAACTTTGTTCTGACAAAAAACTTGAAAGCGGCCGAGCAGAAGAAGTGTGCTAAACCCTCCTAAAGCGAGCATCAGGGAATGTAGCTCTTTGATGAAATCACTCTGCTTGCACCAGCAGAAATTCTGGACCCATCTTGTCACCAGGGAAGCCTCCATTTGTTGGTACACCAGGAGTGAGAGGGGCACGGTGCTGTCAGACACTCGCGCACACGCAGACACCCCGTGTTCTACAAGGCCTGCTGCACTCCCAGGGCTTTCTTTACTTAATGCAAAATCAATACCTTTATTTCCAGGACAACGATCCCAACATTCTCATGGAATAGCTGCCTAATTTTAAAGTCAAGTCCAGATGTTCATTGCAGAAGAATCTAATAAAAGCCCACAAAAGAAGAAGTGTGCCTATCACACAAACGTGCTGGAATAGCCTGTGGAAGCGAGTTAGCTGACGGCTATAGATTTGTCAGGCCAACAATTCACTGCACATCTGTGTCTGCCAATATAGAATTTACTGAAAATTGCCTCTCTAGACACTTCTTTACATAACACATATTTAGCTTATTAGTGCTGTCATTTGGGAGTGTGGTCAGCTTTTGAGCAAGATCTCACTGAGTCCATTAGCACGGATCACATGGCAGCTGCCATTTTAGAAATGCAGTGATTAGGTTTGAAGTTCAAATGATTTGATTTCACTTTAAGGCTTCAAAAGCAGCCTCTGGGGTAGATTTACACAATTAATTTTTACTGAGGTCTGCTGGGTAATTTACTGTAGTCAGAGAATCTTCACTAAGGTGAGGTAATTACCACTGGGTAATTTTATGGCACGCCGTTCAGTATGAAGCAACATGTTGTCTGGTTTCAGCTCAGGTAAGACGTGGAAAGAAGAGAGGATGCTGTTTTTGGGAATCACAACATGTCTGCGACACTGAGGAGGGATGAGAAGAATTCACTGACTTCCCAGATGTGGTCCAGAAGTTGTACATGCCCTCAAAATGTCTTTTCAGGAGCGTGCAAAAGGACTTAGACAATCTCTTAAACGTTGTACTGAGAAGCTTTCAAAATTGAAGCACTGTACCCATGATTCTTTAATGCAGGAACAAAGAAGGCATTCTTTGTCTAGTTTGAGCACAGAAGTAAACAATGAAATTAAATATCCCTTTGAGATTTGTATTTATCACTTACAAGAAGCACTTCCTAATAATCAGTGGCAGCTAGGCTGACAAGCAAACTTCAGAGCAAAGCCAGAGGGGATACAAGTCTATTTTAGGTTTGCTATTGACAGTAAGGGTCACAGGAAAAATAAACTCAGCAAGCAGTGTCATGCTACCTCAAACCTCTGCTGGCCAAGCAGAAACTAAATTACAGCCAAACCTTTCAGCACAGCAGAAAGACTTGGGCAATTGGGCTGCCCTGCAGTGCACAGAGCACAACATACAGATGAACAGGATTAAGCACAAATGAGACATAACATAAATTACAGACAAATAAAGCAAAAGATTGGAGGAGCTAATTATCCCGTAGTCCAGAGTGGTGGTATGTTATGCTTTCCCCTATTATTTTAATATTTCAAGTTTGCAAAATTGATCTGTGAAGACCTGTAAAAACAAGGATTGACCACAGTCTCCTTCAAAATAATAATATAGGTAATCCCAACTACCAGACTGAGCTATAAGAAGGAAAGGAAAGAAAAGAGCTGCAGAAGGACTTAAACACTATTTCTATCACATACACATAAATATGAATAATAGAAAAAGAAAATACTTTGAGTGCAAAAGTTTAGTCATCAGCTTCATTTCATACACTGTAGTACTACTGGGAAAACTTATTTCATTTCTCTATCATAATAATAAAAGATAAGATTTGTGTAAGGGGAAAAAGAGGGAATAAACATATTCTATATCTGATGGCTTTCATTTTGTTAAGTTTACTTCCTACTAAAGTTGATGATGAAAGCAGCTGTGTGGACTCATAAGCATTTCTATCTACATCTCTCCATGGACTAATTACAAATATCTGTTTCATACAGTCCCAGCATCTAAGGCAGATTTAATTTTATTCTATCTTTCACTAGGCATATATCAAAACATGTCATTTCATTCCATTATTTTGCTTTCTTTTTTCTTTACCTATCATCCACTGGATGCAAACACAACCCTGTACTTCCTACTATTCTCGTTTACTTTCCTTTGCTTTTTGGTTTGTTTGGTTTTTAACATGGAGACAAATTTTTTTTCCATTGTCAGGGGCCAGTTGCTTGAAACAAAGCAGGCTTTTCAACTTTCAAGCATAATTACATAGGGCAGAAATGCCTAGACAAGATCTTACTGCCCTTTTCTTCTAACTGGTGATGATACACTGATAATTCATGAGGAGCATCCATGTACCACAGATAAAACTTTTCAGATTTTAAGAAGGTGTTTAAAACTCAAGAGCAGTTCTAGTGAGTGATGCCTCATCTTTTTACATTCATTCTCTGCCAAACTGATGCTCACCCGTGCTGCTCTGTTTGACCATTTTAAGAGACTTGTTTATCATTCTCTCACAGCTGTCTGCTAATTTTATAGATCTCTGGGACATTAAGAGCATGTGGCAATGCCACACTAACTTGGTTGTGATTTTGGAGCCTACAAATTGTCAGATTAACAGATTATCCTGACTTTGAGGTCCCATAATTCATCAACTCTGCCAGCACTATTTTTGCCCTGCTGCAAGGTGGCATTGAGGATATATGTTGGATCAGCTTCCACAGGGTCCTGTGAGCATGATTCTTGTTAATACAGACAGGTTGTCTTTTAAATGTTTGAAATCTTATGGACTGACAGAAAAAAAAAAAAAAAACAACAACAACAAAAAAAACCAGCTTCCAGTGACTGCAGTAATATCCACAACAACAGTGAGCAGCACAAGGAGAATAAAGTCAAGGAGCCCAGTTCCAGTGTAATGGACTCCATTTGGAGTATTTGGGATTGCTCCAGTGAATCATTTCACTCCTCTTTTTCCTTTAAGGCTCTCTGATGAACCACATCATCAGTTCCTTGAATCTTCTTCTCTTTTTATAAAGTTTCCTTTCAAAATTTGGCCAGCATTAAGATTTCTGAGTATGCTGACCATGGAAATGTAGGTGGCAAGGACAAAGACAACAAAAGACTGTTCTTAGTCTTCTTGTCACCAAAAATAGAATACTTCTTTCTCCATAGCTTTAAATGGTACTTCCTCTCTCTGCCCTAAACTTCAGCTTCTTTTGGCACATTTATCACTTCTCTTTCCATGTCTACTGACTCTATACCAGTTCTGGAGTGTATTAAATTGATTGGTGGAAAATTAATGGAGCAAGCAGAAACAATAGAGAACAATTACTTGTGCATTATGGCTTTGGATAAGCTGGCATTCTGAGGGGGCTCTAACATAAAGCACACCAGTAATGGAAATGCCCAGTGCAGTCTGACCTTGTGAGAGAACTTCAGTGAGGCCAGGGAAGAGGGAGAAGGGTCCTATTCTAAACTTGGAGAAACAAGCACAGAGGAAGATGCACCTCACTGCTATTTAGCAAGGTACTACAAGGGTACAAATTGGAAAGGACACAACAAAGGAAACAACAAATATTCAGGAAGTTTCATATACAAGAGGCCACAAAAAGGCTTTTTTGCCCTATGATGCTCATGCAAACCAGAGACCTGCCTTTACTTTCAAGCACATTACACTACATCGCAGCCATTTTAAACCTTTTTTAGCTGTCCAATTTCTGTATCTACTGTTCCATTCAATTTGGTTCATCTCCTGTGGTGCCAACATCTTGAGCAAGGCACTGATGAAAGAGTAAAGAATTAGGAATGGGCAAATTCAGTGGCTGATGGCTGTGCAATTTAGAATTTGAGGAAGGAAAGTTGTTAGGGATTCGTGCCTCCAGCACAGATGCATTTGAATATATTAGGAGAGGTGTTTAATAGCCATTTGGTGAAGAAAGATCCTGATCTCACTCAGTAAAATGATGGCTAGAATATTTCAGAAAACATTTTTAGCACATATGCTAATCCACATTCTCTTCATTTTCAGACTTTCTTGCAGATGGCATTTTTAGCAAAATTGTCAGCTTCTGTGCCCAGAGTGCTTTTGCCATTCCTGCATTTTACATGTGCTGCAAGTCTTAGATGCTTATAGAAATATCCCTGTTTAGAAACAAGTTACATATGGCAGCAGTCCTTGACATGGCTCCTCAGGAGCTGGTTGCAGTCACTGAACACTTGCCTGCTTCAGGGACAGCCTGGTCTGGTTTATAACAGGTTGATTGTACCTGGTCTAGAAAGAGATTCATGAAAGGTCTTTTCTTTTCCCTCTCCCCTGGTCTGACATTTTGCAGATGCCTGATGTTGCTAGCTAGGCCATGAGATGTGCAGATGTTCTCCAGAAAACCAAACAGCTGGACCCTGAAAAATGGTGGGTATAATACAAGTGAATATGAAAATGTCAGCTGATGGTGGAAAGGTGTTCTCTTCTGTGTCTCACAGCTTATAAGTGACAAAAGCCCACTGACTCTAAGGACAATCTGACTTCAGAGTAGGGCACACATAGAAAATCAGAGGAATTCAACTTTGAAACAATTCACTGTGGAAAACATCATGTCCAGAAATCCCATTTGAAAGGAAAAAAATAGCCAATATATAAAGATGCAATACAACTGAAGTTTGGATTAGCTAGACTAACAACTTGTGTGGCCCAGGCCTAAAAATAAATCCTAAAGAGTTTTTCTTCCTGAGTTTGTGCTATTAACAATGCTACTAAGTTTCATTAGCAGGATTCAGCATCATTGAGGCAATCTGCTACAAACTTTGCTTATTTATACCCTTGTTTCAAGTTTCTAGAAACCTTCAAGGAAAACTGTGAATTAGGATGCTCTTGGTGTTTAATAACACATTTACATTGCTTCAATGATAAATAAAAAACACAAATGCATTTTCCTTCCACTACTTCTCAAAGAAAACCAAGAACTCAGTCCCACAGTGCTCTCCATGGTAAAGCTTTCATTAAACTTTTTTGAGTCACTCCTGTAAAAAGAAAATAAAAACCACATCCAGCCAACCAAATACAAAACACAGAATTTGGCTAAAAGAAAGGTGTTATCTATCTGCACAAAACCACAGAACTTTGCTCCAACAGACAATCTGAAACAAAAAAACAAACAAAACAAAAGCTATAAAAGCAAGCATGTATAATGTGTATTACTTACAGTGTATTTCTAGAACCTGCATTGCTATCTGAGGTGTAGAGTTTAGGGACTCATGATCTACTCTGCAACTTACAACTGCACCATCATCACTGCGATCTGCTAGGAAATCCAGCGTGCTGCTGACTGTGAATGTTTTACGAACTGCATCTTCTTCTTTTAAATATTTAACATCTGAAAGAAAGAATAAACAGTTAGTTATCTTTCCAATATTTTTGGAAAAAAGTAGTCCAGTGTTAGACAGCTAAATTTTCTATCACAGTTGTTGGGAAAAAACACAGCTTTCATATCTGTGTTGGTCTCTTTTAACATAAAAGTGATTAGACTGCAGTTATTCCTCAATTTGCTCTCATTGTCAGAGTAGGAGATACATATTGGAAAAGAAAAATTTAGAACTGGTTCCATGATACTGCATTCAAACAGAAATTCCACTCATTATTACTTCTTGAATGTTTAAGTCCATATTTGATACAAACATTCTCTGTAGGTCATCAGAAAAAGATTGTGATGTTGTCCCACCCTCATTACCTTACATATTCACAGTGTCTCTGAACATGAAATTTCCCAAGTTCATTTTTCTTGCCTCTCACAGTAATGCAATACATGGATATTACTGAAGCCATGTACACATAGATTAATCCTGTGCTTGCTTTATTCATTGCTTATTCTGTTGTTTGGTTAGAATTATGCTAATTTACTAATAAAACTAAACCCAGGTATAGACATCAGTGGTAATAAACAACTGTAAATAGAGCATGTCATAGTATTTACTGGAATATACAGACAAGTCCCAAGAAATAAGATTACTGCAGAGAACTTCCACTCACTGCTTTATACCACTCTATTTGACCTGATACTTTTTGCAGATCCAGTTAAAATCTGAGTTTTCAGTGCAGACATTGCAGTAGAGGGAGTTTTCAGCTACTCTTAGGAAGCATCAGCTCAAGGTTAAGATTGACATTCAGAACATTTCATTGTAAGAAATACATGCTAGATCAGAAGTGAAGATCCAAAAGACTGAGCATTTGAGTTAAAATGTTTGAATGTATTAACTGGAACATGAGATCTTCTTACACATACTTTAGAATTGTTTTACTTGGCTCCCAACTACTCGTGATACTTATTGATTTCAGTTTATTTCAGAAAAATGGTAAGCTTGTTATATTGATTTATTGCAATGAAAGCTTGAAAAGACACCTATAAATACTTAAACATATATATTAAATTACACTGAGATTTCATATGTCCTCTGTGCCCTAAAAAAGTGAGAGGTTTCAGTTTTACAAATTACACTAAATCCCATTAGAGAACAGAATGACCTAAATAAAATTTCCATGAAATATCAATTTTAGAAAGCAAATCTTCAATGGCTTAAGCTACGTCTTTTTAGATTAAAAATACCTCTGACATCAGAGAGGTGGTCTTTATCATTGTCTCCAGACAGATAAGGACACCATATAGTTATACAGTTTCCATTTTTCCCTAAAAATAATTATTTCTTGCAAGAATTTTTCTGCCTGTTTGCTGCTAAGCTTTAAAAGATTTCAATTTCTGCCATGGTCACTATAAATATTAAGGGATTAGTAGGTGAGAGAAATACTGAGCAGAGCTAAAGCAAAGTTATTATAATCAAACAACAAATGTATTCACTAATATTTAAAGCAAATATGTGATTTTGTTCCCAGAGTTAGGTTTCCAAATTTAATAATAAGCACCAATATAGGTAACATTTTGCTTATAAGCACATCCCTTTGCTTACTGACTTCAGATGGGGGACAGAAGACTCCTGAAAACATCAGCAACTTTAATTTTATTGAGATGTTGTGGATTCTTAATCCTTTAGAAAAACAAAAGCTGTTAATTTTCTATATTGATGTTTAGAAGTCCCTCTCTGGGTATCTATTGTGTGAAAGAGGTTAACTCTTAGAATTAACCTCTTCCAAAAGGGCAGTGATAAGGTTCTACAAAGTGTTGGCATCCTCACCAAGAGAAATGTTTAGCTTGTCCCCCTTATCAGCTGTATTTTCTTGGATGTTTCTTCATGGACAATGAAGGTGTGATTGTAGTATGTACTAACTGAGTGTAAACCCAACTGGATGTAAGAATGGTGGAGATCAGCTACTGGGTACACACCATCACTCAGGATACTTTACAGAATTTTTAAATATGTCAGCTGTAGCCTACTGTTTAATTAATTTCCTTGCTGCTCCTCTCTCTCCTAAATATTCCCTTGAAGAAAAGGTTGAAAAGAAATCCATTACAGAAGCAATTTGTGTGAGAAGCACTGCAATGGAAGAGGCTGGAGGGATACAGCTTTATAGAGGAGGACCCAGGGGTTGTAGGAGATGTTGAACATCAGCCAACAGCGTGCCCTTGCAGGGCTGAAAGCTAAAACCCACTGCCTTGCATTAGTAAAATCACAGCCAGAAAGTCAGGGGAAGTGATCCTTTTCTCTTTGGCACGTGCATTGAGAGTACCAGGCCCAGTTTTGGGCTTTCTGAAGAAAAAATGTACAATAAACCTGTTGAAAAACTCTGTGGTCAGTGGAGCTGTACAAGGGCATCTTAAGAAAGTTGATATTATCTAACCCAAGTAAGAGATGTTTAAAACCAGATCAAACTGTTGCTTTAAAGTACATAAATTACGGCCATAAAGAAAAAAAAGACAGAATCCCCTCAGAGGTGTACGACAAGAGCTGATGAGCAGCTAACACAAGTTATACCAAGACAAATTTGGATTATATATCCTGAAATATCTACAAATAATGAAAATGCTCCACAAGAGGGCTTTAGAATGCTGAAAAATCTGGCCCAGACAGAAATGTTTCTATGGAATCTCTGTCCTGGGAGACTTTGCACACCTGAACTGGAGAAGACTTTTAGCCACTTGGTTTAACCCTGGAATAGATGCTGGGCCAAATGAAACCTGGGGATCAGCTTCAGGCCCACTTCCATGGCTTTCAGACAGGTGCACATACAGATGTGCCTGTACCAACTAACACAGGTTTATATCTCATGAGTACAGATGTTTGATAGGGAAAACAATAAATGGAACTGATGGAATGTCCGTCATCCATTGCTCATTGCAAGCTATTTATAAAAGCACACACCTGTAACACACAGAAATACTCATCTTTTAAAAAGACAGTTTTTCTAGTTTTATACAGCAGATATAATTTTTGTTTATATTTAAACTCAAGTTCTGGCATAAAATGGCATTATTATCTAGAAAAAAATTAGTCTTTGCTTTAGAAGTTTATCAAGACAAAATTATCAGTGCCCCTCTGTGTATACTAAATCTTTGTGTTTACTAAAATTACAGAAACTTACTCAATTTATCTTAACCTGTTGCAACAAAATGAACTTGTTTAGTTTTAAAATCCAATCTACCTAGGAAAAGGAAAAGAAAAAAAAGAAAATCCATTAAAAATATTCCTGAGTACTAAAAAAAAATTCTTTAGATAATTTTGTTGAAAGAGCATGTAACAAATTTTGTTGAAAAAAACCAGGTAATTTCAAGATGAAAAATTTGCATTTAGCTTCTCCAGTATTTCTGACCTAAGTAATCCTCCAGAAATGTCACCAGAATGCTAAACTGCAGATTCCTTTGTTAAGTAGGTGCATATATGAGTGACAGAACAGTAAAGTAAGAGGTGTGGCACCCACTGCTTTACATTCAGTCTCTCTTATTACTAACACCTACTTTATCAAACACTATTCCTTTACCAGATGATGATTCCTTTTCTGAGTAATAGCAATGGAACTACAATTTTAGAGTGGCTTTTTCCCCTTTGGTGCAACTCTGATCTCAGTGCATCATTTATATTCGTTTGCACCATGTATAATACAGTGTAACACAATTGGATTTACTGGTGCTAGACAGACGAACTCCTAACCTTTAATGTCAGCTGCATTAGCATATCATTTCATATCTATTTCCTCAGATTTATCATTTCACCTTTTACACTGCACAAAGCTAATGTAACTTCTGCTGATGCCACTGCAGACTGGTTAGGTTATTTTATTTCTAACCTTTGAGAAATGGCAATGTGCTCTTCAGAAGACCTAGAAAACTAAACTGAAATGAATATGCTCTGTACTTTCCTCCTATTTCTGGTTGTCGGGGTTTTTTCCTCTTTACTGTTCTTTTTTATACTCCTTTGTTCCCCCATCCTGTTTTCTTCTTTTTTTTTTTTTTTTTTTTTTTTAAATCCCTTCAGGAACTCTTGAGAAGAACAAATTAGTTAAAGAGTCAAATCACCAAAATGATTGCTGGCTTCAATTACATGCCAGTGAAGGAAAGGCAAAGGTATCACACGAGACTTTAAACCACAATTTTTAAAATAAGATCTTTTCAAATATGTGTTGTCTTGCTGTTAGGCCAACTGTATCAGTGTTTCCCTTATAGCATTGACATGGCTTGGAGTTATTTCCAATCTTTACATGCGTTGAATATGTATATTCATCCTGCCATCTTTTCTGGAGGACACAATTTGTGCTGGGCCATGTGTGTTAGCTGTGCTGTTTAATTCTTCTTTTTACTTACATTTGATTAGATGCTGCATTTCTTTCATCTATTTCCTCAAATTTCCCAGTACTGAAAATATTTATTCTCTGTTTACTCATTTTCTATCCTTGTTACACATTTCAAATAATTCCAGGCTAAAATGTTTGTTCCTTTCAATACTACTCTCATTTTCCTTAGAAATCTAAGGACACCTCTAAAAGTGACAGGATACCTTAGGCAATCATCTGCAATCTCCTTTATTTACCAATTTTATACCACAGCTCTGTTTTTGCACATTGAAGTGTGGTAGAGAATAGCAAAGGAAGATAAATGGTTCTGTAATTAACTCTGTAACTTTGCTCAAGACAGTTTATTGAGCTAATGAAATCCAAAACATTAGAAAAATCAGATAAATGAAGAGGTTTTTTGTTTGTTTGTTTGTTTTAAAGCTACACAGAAAAGATGGTTTTTGAATCATTTATTCATCTGGTCTTATAGCAGAATGAGTAGAGGTGACATGAATAAATACCAATGCCTTATCCTTTTTATCCATCTACTTTATAATGGACACACCTCAACTGGCTTGGAGGTGGGACAGCCTTCTGCATCAGGCAGCTCTCTTTACTTACTCATTCACTAAGGAGGTTTTATTCCAGCATTTTTAAGAATATGGAGTAGAAAACTAAGTTCTAAGCAAAGAACACACCAAGGGAAAGAGAAGATGGAAAGAAAATAAACAGCTTTTTATATGCAGCTCTTTCCTAGCTCACTGCATCCTTGAAGGCAAATCCTTGCTGTCAGCTTTGGTTTCAGTCACTCAGTGGCTTTTCAGTTACAGAACACTTTGCCCAACTCCCCCCAGCCCCTGTGAAGTTTTTCTGATCCCCTTTAAAGTCCATCTTCTCCCTCCTCCTCTCTGCAGACTGTCAGCATCCTTGCCTCAGCTGGAGATTCCGAGTTTCCCAGCTGAGATTCCCTCATTTGCTACATCCTGACTCTTCCTCCCCAGAGCAGGCTCCATAGCTCTCCTATGGGAAGTGCACTCTCCTGTCTCCTCCAGATAGACAATTGGCACCTGGTCACATTTTTTAGGGGAGTGTAACCTAAATCTGGGAATTAACTAAATCAGACATACCCCATTTTGGAATGGCACATGAGAAATGAGAAGGGAAAATATCAGGGATGAGTGGTCTGACTGTGATAATAATCCAGAAAATATTTCTCTGTGAAGCCTCACAGTTGAGTTTATTATGCTGCACAGAGTTCTGAGCAATCCAAAACATCAATTCTTACCATTTGAAGAAACAATAAAAAGCTACTTATATGACCACTACAGTAAATTACAATCAATTCTTCATCTGTGTGCTATCCCCTACTCATTTCAAGACCCAATAAGAGCAACTTTACAAACACAGATTAAAAATCCATCATTTTACAGAACGTATAGTTTGACAATTGGACCAAATGACACCAAAATCCTTTTAAATACCTTTAACTTCTTTGTCGTTCTTGAACCATCTGATATCAGCTGCTGGCTTGCTACCAGATGTCTTGCATGTGAGCTGCATCCTCTCTCCCTCCATAACTGGTGAGGTAAATCCAGTAATTTGTGGCTTCTCAGGAACACCTAACAAGCAAACAAGTAAAATGTCTCTGATAGTGTCAGCTGCTGCCACGAATGCACGACCAACCTGAAGTTCACTTCTTCATATGCTCTAAATTCTGGAAACAGGATAATTAATTCCTCGTGCCTTGTCAGTTAAACCTTTTTCCTATTGTAAATTAACCATCAATCTGAAGGGTAGTAGATTCTAAATAAATAAAGAAAGCAGGAATTACCTCATTTTCTAAGAGAAACAGATTGCATTTTAATAAATACCTTATCTCTGTATATTCTGCATGCAGGTCTAGTCTGACAATATTTAAACTGCTCAGCACAGCAAGCAGGATGACAAAGCACATTAGAAGCACAGCTGTCAAAATTAAACATTAAGCTGGCAACAAAAAGCTGAACTGACCTAAGTTGAGAACAGCTATTTACACCTAAATTATGAAGACTTTAATACAAAATCCAGGGAAAAGGGAGGGTGAAAATAAATACTGCAGACACTTTATCTTCAGAGAAAGCAAAACCAAAACACCAAGAGGTATAATCACAGCTCCACCAAATATGGAGAATTCTTCAGCTGAATACAAGTTCTTCAGAAGAAATCATATGATTTGGACATACCATATGCTTAATATTCAGTCTGGAAATGGTAGTTTTTTAATGAGCCATGGAAGATTGAAAAAAACAATCAAGAAAAAAAACCCAAAACCTGAAGAAAATTGGGAAAGTTTTGGTCACTGCCTGCATAAATCCATTTACCTTATGAAGACACAAGAATAACTTATTTAAAAGTAATACTGATGACAGTAATTTAAAAATCTCAAAAATTGTCAGTTACAACTTGCAGCTACAGTGCTTTGGTGCATTCACATTTGTGGAAGATAAAGGGCTCGGTCACAGTAACTGATCCTGTGCCCTGTATTTAATAATTCAGTTTTTCTACATCTCTTTTCCAAAATGACAGATTATGTACACAAAAGCAAAGCAGCATCACCTATTGCATTATACATCTCTTTAATAAATCTACTCCTCTCTTTCAGGACAGAAAATGGTTTCTACTACAATACCTTGACACTGAAATTTTCTAATTGAAAGCAGAGCAGTCAATAAAGAGATTATTGGTACATAAAAGGATAGTTTATCTGATTAAAAGATGCAATACATTTCAGTGGCAAAGATCTCCTTCTCCAGCAGAAAATGTTTTAACAGTTTAAAATGCTCCTTTGAAATAGGAAATTACAAATACAAAATGAAAAAAGGCAGGAATCCTAAACTGTGCAGCTTTCCCTCTTGGAAGGTAAGTAAATGATGGGAAAACTTCATGAAACCCTCCCCTAAAAGGAAGGTAAAGCTTAAAGGACTGTTAAAGATCAAGCTACTTTGTTAGTAAATATTGGCTATATATTTTGGGGGTTTTCTTGTCTTTATAATACCGTTCTATATCTTTCTGCCATTTAAAAGGTTGAACTGGTGCACTCCTCAATTGTTTAGATCATGAAATGCCTCTCTCCACAGGAAGAAGATTAGGCATAGGCAGTTGCTATTGCAGAATATTCTGCTTTGAGTGGGTACTTTTTGTCCTTAATGGCAAACTTGTGAAGATTTTTGTAAAATAGTCTCACAGGGACTGAAAGGGAGGTGTATTTCATATCCTAAGCACAAAACCAATTCCCTGGCTGGATTAATGTGAATATTACTGCCACAGAGAATACCTTGCATTAGTCCTATTAAATTCAACTGTCTGCCCATCCACATATAAAAATAAAACAAAAAGAAAGAAAGAGTCATATTCAGGGACAGAAAAAAGGAAAAAAGAATAAAAATCAATCTCTAAAATCATATAAGCTCTTAGGTTTGCAGGTATGTTTTACTGAACTATAGCAATTTTGGCTGATTGGGCTACTGACATCCATAGAATCATATAAAGCTTCAAGCAGGAACTTTATTTCCTGGGCATCTCTTGAAATCTATTGCTTTTCTATGTGTATCTATAACCTTTGGGGAAAACAGCAGAGCACTTAGAGGATAAAGCATAAAAGAAGCAGCAAACCCAGTGAAAATTTGCACTTTATAGACCAAAAAAAAAAAAAAAGAGAGAAAGAGAGAGAAAGCAGAATGAGCCAAAAAAAAATGCACAGCTAAGGAAAAAATGACAAAGCTCTAAAGCCCGTTTTGATTTCACGCTTCCTGATTTTCTCCCCTTTGCCCTACCCAACAGATTGTCAGGAGATGAACACATGCACCTTCCTTGCACTGGTGGCGCTCGGGGTGTAGAGGTTGTGTCCATTTTACGGAGCGCTTGTTCCGCGCCGTTTGCGCGCTCCCTCGCTCGTTATCCCGCAAACCGCGAAAGAGGCGCGCTACTTTTCACCACAGCGGATGAAACAATAAACATCGGGGGAAACTAGACCCGATGTTTGCATCCATCTCCTGCCAAGCCTTAGAACAGTCCATTCTTATCATAATTTGCCAGAGCCTGAGGAGTTTAACTCTTGCTTCTTCCCGCGGAGCAGCGTGCGCTTACCGAGGACGGTGAGGAAAGCCTTGGAGGTTTTGACGGGCATGGTGAACAGGGAGCAGGTGTACTGCCCTTCGTCCGACAGCGACACGTCGCTGACACTGATGCTCAGCTCGTGCCACGACGCCCGCACCAGCTCGATTCTGTTGTCCCTCAGAGCTGAAAAACAAAAATAAAAATCCACCTTAAGGTTGGCTCCGGCACGTGAACGAAGCGTTGGGGTGTTGCGCAAGAGGCTCGATGAAGGTTCCTAGGACCTAGAACACAGGGAGTGACACAGCTGTCTATGCAGAGCAGTTTGTTTTCTCTGTGGAATAAAGTGGGAGAGTTGAGCGAGTTTTTGAGTGGCGTATCGAGTGATTTGTAACATATATAAACCTAGAAACTACAGGACTTGAGTTACCTCTGGCCTTCCTCTAAAAATCCCAACAATGACTTTGATTTCTGCCCCCTCACAGCTTTGTTAAGTGACCAAAATAAATCCTTCCCAAAACCAGCCTGTTTTTCACGTATTTACAGATGTTAAGAATCCTGTATCTAGCCCTGCATAGTTTGCCTACAGATTTTTCTCATGTCCATTACTACTAATATTGAACTGGAATATCAGATTTCTCAAATTCTGTAAATAATTATTTCTTATTACTATCAGACTGAAAGTTCCACTTATACATGCATGTGTAGTACATTTAACAATTTGAGGTAATTGATTATAGTGGCCTTCCATTTTAGATTATGAATAAAAATACGATGTCTTATGTTTGCATGGAAGCAATGAGGGAGTAGGAACATGTAGATTCACTTAAATTCAAAATGTCACTTTAGTTAATGCTTTAAAATTTAAAGTATTTTATAATCTCTACTCAGATTAATCCCCATTTTCTGTTGAAAAACTGAAAAAAAAACCATTCCCAAACATCCTATTTTTCTGCAGTAAAGTTGCTTCAGGAATCTGCATATATTATCCAAGCCTTTCTACAGCATAGAAATACTAATATCATAAGTGAGCAAACACCGTAATTCTCCTAAGCAAACAAAAAAAAAAGCCTCTGTAACTCAGGAAGTTTAGCTGTATAACTCTAGATCAAAATGTCTGGCCTGATAGTGTGTGAAACTTCAGTGAGTCTATTTTTACAGCAAGCCTCTGAAAGTCAAAAGTAAAATGGGACTATGATATTTATTGAGACAGTTACACTTGCATTTGTGAGAAGAGCAAAGGTCTTCAAGTCCCTAGTGCTGTTCTCTCTCACCTCTTTCTAAAGTCTCCAAAGACTCCTAGATTTGTCTAGTATATCTCTTCCAATGATAAAAATAAATAAAGAGTTTTACTGTGGTTCTGGCTACTAAACCTAGATGTTTCTGCCCGTCCAATTGCCGTCCAAGTCAATCCAGGTAGATTCACACCAAAATAAGAAAATACAGTGAAGATTCCGAAAAACCATCACTTGAATTTGTCTTTTCTAAGGCTGCCATTTAGGTTTGTTCTCACCAGAAAATTTCAGCTGAATTTGCTGATTATTTTAGGGTAGGCCAGCTAAAGCTCAGCTTCTTCTTCTGCAGGGTCTGAGGACTGAAAGGTGGCAGCTTAAGCAGGCCTAACAAAAAGGCATGCCATGAACTTCTTCAAGGTGCACCAAAGGGACTGAGACTGTGTGTAATGGACACATTCCAAAGAGAACTGAGATGTCTTCTGGCCAGCCACAACAAGAAAAAAACCACAATTATTTCATTTATAATATCAAATCCATATAATGATGAAAATAGGACCAACCTCAAAGCAAACAAGCAAGCGAACCAGAAGCCACAAAACGCAAAGCTGACAGAACAGCTGAGAAAAACAAGCTCAGGAAAACAAAAAAAGCACATAATGCAAGTGTCTAACCCAAAAATCAGCAAAATGATCACTGTGGCTTTAGCAGCCCAAACTCCTCACAACAGCGAAGCTGTTGCTGTCTTTGAGCAAGTAGATGGAGACTCAGAATTCCTTACTTAGCTTGTCAATTCTAGTCAGATGCAAATGAGCAGACATAAGAACGGTAGTTTATTTCATATTACTGACCTTCCCAAAAAAAAAAAAAAAGAAATCAAGTTTTTCCAAATGGTTTGATCACTCCACACCCATTTCTTTAATTTGGCAACAGCAGAAAAAGTAGGAAAAGAAAACAAATAAACAAACCAAAGCCAAAAAGCCTCTCAGTGCTCCATAATTTGGAAGTGGTGATTTTTTCCTCCCCTTAATCTGAAATTGTTTACAAAATAATGCACTGTATCATCTTACATAGTATTTTACTTTGTTATAATTTTCAGTTGTTACTGCCTTGTGATAAAGATCTATGTATCTGTTGAAATATTTTCCTACAATGGGGAAACATGTAGAATTTAATGCCCTAAGAAGAACAGTAATGAATTCCACTACAGCACAACTGGCCTTCAGATGATGCCAACAGCACATCATTTTGATCCTACAATTGAAACACAAACTGTTTCTATCAACCACATTCCTACTGCTCCCCTCTCTCACCTCCTCCTCCCTCCACACCTTTTTTAACCTTTGTAAAATATAAAAACCTCAGCTCAGTCAATTTGGTGGAAAGCTGGTAAAACACAACCACTGGTCAAGGGATGAGAGCAGATGTTCCATGTTTCATTACGGAGTGGATTTTTATTGAAAGAACTGTAAGAAAGTTTTGTAATGGAAGTACCAACACAGCTTCTGCAATAAATGCTGCAAAGAGCACCAACATAATATTCCTTTGCAGAAAAGCTGTTTGTTAGAAACTTTTTTGTAAGTGCTAGGTCTAAAAACAATCTCTTATCTCTTCCATCATTTTTAAACCTGAATATTTGTAAGTTTCCTGTCTATGCAGATGACAGGCAAACCAAATTTTACTGCTATGGCTTAGACAAGGTGAGCACTTACACAGAGACTTTTTAGAATCTTATTTTCAAATTGTATTCCTGCAACTGTATCTATATCCTTGTCTGTCTAGAAATACACCAGTTTCTCATCATTAAATTGACAGCTGTGATGGATGCCAGAACTGGTTTGTTTCCATTTTATGTCTTGGGTGCACTTGGCTTAAAAGGGTGATGGAAACAACAGCAACAGTGGAGAAACCAGGGGTAATTCTAGCACCTCTTGATATCCAGGCACTGTGAGTGAGTGGAGCAGGGTGTTGCTCATGGCAGAAAACCTTGCCAAGCCTGGCTGATGGAGCAAATCAGCCCACAGAGCCTGGACAGAAGGCAGCTACTGAAAGGTACCACGTGGCAAGCAGCTCAACCACAGTAGCTCAAATAAAGTTCCAAAAAGTAAAATACAAAATGTTCCATCACATTTAATTAGCACTTGAACACAAAAAAAAAAGTAGAACACTGCTCTTTCTGAACCTTCTTTAGAAACTCTTTGTTTTTAACATTTCACTTTGTTAGAAGCCAAACAGACCCTCCTGGCCTCTTCCTGGGGATTTTAAACTACATTGCTGAATTATTACCCTATCCATAGTTTGCATACCTATGGAGATGCTAGACAAAGGGCAAATAAACAGAATATTTATCTGACTTCTGGGAAATACACCTATGCAAAAAGCAGCAACAGAGAATACCAGCACTGGCATCACTTTGCTGGATTCTCATGTTGCAAGCTGTTTAAAAAATACAAAATGCAACAAGAAATATAATTACACAGTAAATTCCAATATGCCCTAGGTACATTACTTCAGTTTTCTGCAATTCCCAGGCACATATGATGTAGTTAATTTGCAAGGCATGAAATAATTATGCATAAAACACTTGTTCCTAAGCAGACACACTTCATTTATTTTACCTGTCATTCTCTTTTCCTGTGGAAAAGATTTCCTTTCAGAATGTTCTCTGACACAGAAACAAACAACCATGATAATTTGCATAGTTGAGGAAATTACAAGTAAGTCATGTATTTCAGCTGCATTAATTAGTAATTATTGAGACTGATGACCATCACAATAAACTGGCCTTCTTGTTCACAATCAAAGCTGTAGTTTATTTTTTGAAAAAAAAGAAAAGTAATATAATGATCATATGTTATCACAGAGAAATCCCGCAGCAGAAATTATAACGGAGAGACAAAAGCACCTTAGAAATTTGCTAAAATGGAAAAAAAAATCACATTTCATACTGTGAAGAAAAGGCAGTTGGACCCTTTAGATGTAGTAGCCACACAGCAGCATCTCTAATGCCATTTCATCTAAAATGACCATATCTTTGTAGTATTTTGAGTCATATATTTGAAGAACGGGGGGAAAAACAAACAACAAAATCCCCAAATTCTCTAGAGTAATTTACTGATATTTTGAGAATACTAACGTGACATATGTTGCCATCCTGGGATTCACTCAACAAAATTTTCTTCCTTATGTTGGAGCTCTTCCCTCTCTCATGGGAATGACATAACCATTAGCTGGAACCAGAAGGATTTCTGATACTCTACAGGTCACGCTAAAGTCCCAGAATTCTAACACTTACAAAACTGAAACAATCCCTCTAACTTTCAGGTTCCAACTTTCTGAATGCAGTACCATAATCTGAAATAGATTTAAAGAGATTTATGTTGTGCTTCTGGATAGACTTGAGAAGGCCCTTTTTCTTTGCCCCTCATGAATTCAATACACCAAGGTCCTCATAGGATGAACTACAGAATTTGCTTATAGTTGTGCATCAACCACCACCACCAGAGCAAGAAAAAAGAGAGACAGAATGGGAATAAATGGAACAAACCAAACCAGTATTGTTATTCTCTGTCTTCTAAACATTCATATTTCTTTTCAAAACATTCCCATTTCCTTTTAAAGAAGAAGGACTGATACAAAGTTATTCTATTCATGCCTAACCTATCTAGTCTGCGCTTGCATGGTATCTGAATTCCTAAGATTTTAAAACTTCTCAGTTATTTTTCACGTGGAAAGAAA
Organism: Dicaeum eximium; assembly: GCA_013396995.1. NCBI lineage: Eukaryota > Metazoa > Chordata > Aves > Passeriformes > Dicaeidae > Dicaeum > Dicaeum eximium. The sequence continues at coordinate 349,019 of VWZP01007022.1, forward strand.
ATCCATTTCCTTCCTCTTTCATTTCCAGTCATGCAAGTTGATTACTTTCATGCAAGTACACAAGGGTGGCAGTGTGAATATTTAGTAATCCCCTGTTTTCTATTTCTACTTCTGTATGAGCTGAGGCCATTTTTACCTCTCAGTGGAGGCAATTCTCACCTGTCCACAGCACTGCATTTGTGAAGCTATCACTTTTTCCCCTGGGACAGAAGTCCTCAAACTGAGTCTACTTTCACAGGTAATGCTAATCTAGAGGGAAAAGAATTAGGAATTTCTATGCAACCTATCAAATTGGCTGGCATATGTACCATTGGTGTCCTTTGAAGGTGGCATCATTTATAAGTAAAATCAGCAGAAATCACATAAACCAAAGGTCACAGTACTGCGGAGGGATCTTTGGCTAATTGGCTGTGCAACAGTCTGACCAATTTGCAGATGCATGATGGCCTTCCCCCCCTTAGGAAAGTGATTACTCACACAGATGAGTTCAAACAGACATTCCAAACAGTGTCTTTTACAGTTTTCAGTCACTTGGACGCTGAGAACACTTCAATATCACAGAATTTTTAAACCCATCCATGTACTTAATAAATTCAGGGCATCACTGAGCTTCATAAAAGATACTAAGTAAGGGTTTAGAAATGGAAGAGCTATGTAACAATCCATGGAGATAGGTTTTACTTTCATTCCAGCGCATTTCTGAAGTATTTGGTGATCAAAAGGAAGAAACAAGGGGCTCAATAGAAATATACTTCTCCCACTTCTAATCACCTGGCCATCTTTACGCTGAGGCTTGAAGTCTAATAAGAAAAGACTAGATTGTTTTCAGAGGAGATACACTGCTGAAATATTTGATTAGCTTATTTAGAGAACAGTGTTCAACAGCAAGCTGCTTCCTCCTTTTTAAATTTTTCAGAATTTTTGCATGTTGCATCATGCATCTGCCAAAGACATGCAGCAAACTCCCTCCATCAGGAGAGGTGCTGACAGCCTCACTAAGAGAGGCACCTACTCTGTGCTGGCCTTGAAAAGGCCAAAGCACTGGGGACTCAGAACCTGTCTGTAGAGCCTTATCTATTATTTATCAGGGCACACAGTCCTAGATGCTTACGAGGAAAACCCAAACAGAAAGGTAATTTCTTCGGTGAAAAAACAACAATTCCCCATTTCCTGCAATCTGGATAAAATGAAAAAAGAGTTTAAGGCGACTTACAAGGACTTATGATCTTGAACACAGCTGCTAAGTTGAGATTTCCACAACTGTTGCCAAGTGACAAATGAAGGCCAGGATGACTACATGCCCTTCATGGATGGAATAAAGAAAACTTCCTTGCATGGCAGATTTTCTGCACCTTTTCTCTCACAATCATGTTCTGTATTGGCTTCTTTCTTTTTCAGAGCACTCAAGAAATGTAGCAACATGCAAAAAGAGAGGAAAAACTTGCCTTCTAGGGTGTTTATAATGCCTGTTTCTTGTATTAAAGAAGCAGTGAACTTTTCTTCTTGTCTTTTGAGAATCATAAGGATGGTATTTATTGCCTGAGAAGGTCTGAGGCCTGATTCTCTTTCCCATAAGAAATTTAAGTTTCTTTGCAAAACATGCAGGCTTTGAGCTATGAAGATGCTTTACTGGTTTTCTGTGTTGAAATAATTTTTAACTGTACCTCCAAATAATAAAACAAAAATCACATTAGTCAGGATGAAACATTGTCTTACAAGGTCTGTTCATCTGGTTCCTCGTTCAACAGGGAATTACAAGATTTGCTATTATCCTAATGTAACTGGACATGTACCACAGCACAGTAGCCTAGAAAATATTTTAAAATCATACTTCTCAAATATACAGCTGCAAAAATTAAAAATGCAAAATGATCTGGCAAGGTTAGAGATGGACAGAATTAAAATAAATGAGATTCAATAGATAAAAGTAATTGGTAGTTTTATGTACCAAGTAGGAGATTAATGTTTTGAAAACAGTAATGCAGGAAAGGAGCCCTGAGGATTATAGGGGAAATTATTTAACTATATGTTCAGATGCAGTGCCACTCTAAAAAGATGAATCCTATTCTGGATTGTACTGATCCTTGCAATTATGGTAAAAGAAAATGCTACAACATTCCAAAACAGCATACATCACACTGTGCCATATATTGTAAATTGCAGACAGAAACAGTCTCTCAGTTGGGAAGAGAATTTCTGAAGGTCTACTGATGGACTACTGCTGCAAAAATAATACTAAGAAAATGAAAATAATACAACGGAGAGCTGTAATAAGTCCACATGCACCTAAGTAAAGACTAACAGAAATTAGAATTTTTTTTTTCCTATAATATTGAGGGTAATACTGAAAAGACAAAACACTATGTTTCAGGTTAAATGGGACTTCACTGTGAGTGAGAAATGTTAGATAATTACTTTATTCAAGTAGAAGGGAGAAATAAATACTAATCCTCTTGCAAGCCAAAACAAAGTTACACAGATTTCTGTGAAGATCAGACCAGGGAATTTTTCCTTATGCTACTGATGTTGATACTAATCAGTGTGCTAGCAGTACTTTAAGATTCCTGACCAAGGCAGAGTTAAGCTTATGTAGGTATTAAAAACTGTCTGGTCAAACAGCACAGAGGCCATCTATGTATTTTAAAGAGCATCAGTTGTATAATACTCTTTTTCCTTGTCAAGAGACTGCTCTTCACAGTTGCTGCTGGTGACCTTCATGCACTGGCTTTAGTCAGCTTTGAATGAAAGGAGTCCTAAAGGACAGGGAGCACAGAATAACTCAGCCAGACTTTACACCTTTAGCACTGCTGCACAGCCAGGTTCTACTCAGGCCTGCCCAAATATTATACATTTTTTGTGTGTGTCTGCAGCTGACCATGGCTCAAGGAAGCTGAAGAGCTGTATTTCCCTGACCTTGCAGATGGTGACATTACAGTTCTGCCCATTCACTAGCTGAGCTTAATGATCCCATGACACTGGAAGTGTTTTTAGTGGCATGAATAAGTGTTACTCACGGTAGAGTCATGCTCATGGTTCTGCTTCTTATTCCTTGGAAAGCCAGAGTCTTCTATTTTCCAAAGAGTGCAGTCCTGTTCAAACATATTATTTCAGCAGAAGATGGAGAGACTTTCTTGCTTTTTGATGTTCTAAAAGAGATTTTTCTCTACCTGAGAACAGCTATAAGATGCCCCTGTTCTTCCTGCACTCCTTGCTCACATAGATACAGGAATGAACATCATCTTTCCTGTAGCAGATGGCTACGTTGGCTACAGATGCCAACACAGGAATATTCATTCTTCCTAACTACATTAAGCAGTCAGACTCCCTAAACTCCTGCTGCAGCCAGTGGAGCAATTTAGCTTCCTCCAGAGGCCAATTAAGAACAGGTCACTGCCTTGAAAATATTATAGAACCTGGACAAAACAGCCAAGAAATCATCAATGATGATTTAATTTGATGACTGTATCTGCAATCAACCTAGCAATTGATCCCAGTAGCAATGAAGAGTCAAAACCTAATGTATACATCAATACTGAAAATATTAGTGCTGTTAGGGATGACTCTCCCATCTCACTATGGAGGGAGTTGAAGTATGGAACGAAGTATCAGGAGAGATCTGAGATGAGTCTAGTGCAATTCCAGGGAGCATTCTCAGAAAGCTCTTTGATGGCTGCAGCATCTTTTATGGTAGAGCCCTTAAAGTTTTATGATGTCTCTCATACAGCTGAGCAGCAGACAATCTGTCTCTCCACCACAAGTACACAGATGCTCCCTCTTTTGTGGGATTTGTCTCAGTTTTCCAGATGCAGATGTGCTGTGAAGGAACCTGTTAGTGAGAAATGGTGTCAGAAACACATAATTAAAGGATTGGAGCCTCTCTCATACAAGTGGAGGCTAAGAGACTTGGGATTGTTCAGCATGAAGAAGCAGAAAATCCTGAAGTTAATCCAAATTCAAAAGAAAAAAATATGTCAGCAGATCTATATTGTTGCGCCCGATGGGTGAATCAGGACTCTTGGCTCTAATTTTAGAAGGCTTATATGATTTATCAAAATGACTCCATTGTTCAGAAGGAATTTGGGCTATATGTGGCCAGGTTCTGAGCTAACATATTTCTTCACCATGCTCAGTACCAAACTGCTAGAATGCTTAGAATTCCAACATAAGGATTGTCCATCTCATCAACTGAGAAAGAGGGAAGGCTCCTATCCCCCATCTGGGGGACAGGGCAGACAAACACCACCTGTGTCCTTGAACACACAGCCCAAAGATATGTTTACAGAAACCTGTGCAGAGAAAATGAGCTTTTCCATGGAAGGAAAAACTCAGCAAGCTTGCTCCTAAGAAACTTATAAAATACCGTAACTACAGACCTAGATCTCTAATTTTCATAGGAAGCTGCTCTAACATAGTCAGAGAACTAAGCTGGACTAGATGACCTCCAGAGGCCCTTTCCAATGTGAAACATTCTGGGATCTTTTTGGATGTCATTCTGGATGTTTTTTTGGGGTAAAGAACCTGCATATCACCAAATTCAGAAGTGTGACCAATCCTGAAGTGCCCATTGCTTCCTTTTGTTGAAAATCAGGGCTTCTCAAAACAGGCAGAGAGATATTCTCTGTGCCCTGGACCCCAAAAGGGTTGTTGGTTTCTTCTTGTTGTTTCTTGCCTGTTTCTTTTGCAGTTCAAATTGTAGCAAGAGGTAAAGGACAAAAGACATTAATTTGAAAAAAAGAAATATGATCAGTAACAACAACTTACAACTAGAGACTGCTACTTATTCTTCCCACTTGCAACAACTAATTATTATTATTGGTTCTCACACTGCACTTTGTTTAACTGATACAGTTTGAAGACTCACTAAGAAACCACCATGACTAATGTGTCTTCAGTTTACTACCTATGGTGGACAGATTTACATATCATGAAAGGAAGCAATTTGTCATATGAAAGGAAACAATTAATAAGAAAAAATGCAAGGAGTTCTTCCAATAGGGATCAATTTTTAATCTCTATTGGGGTAAAATAGTGGTATTTTTTACATTTTTAAATATTTTTAATTCTCTAACAAAAACTAAATAATATTTTGTATTTAACTATTTTCCCCTATCACAGCCTTTAGTATACTCAATACACATTTATTTTCAAACAGAAAATATTTTTCCTGCCTCTCTGATCCCATCCTTTCCTAATTTTTTCATTCCTTTTACTCTTCAGCATAATTCCTTTTCTTTGAAGTCTTTCCTGATTGCACACATAGGTGGGTCTTGCCAAGCTTTGGAATAAACTGTCTTTTACTCCAGTTTTTAATCCATCTAGTCTTTTCCTCTTCTCCTCATCAATCTTTAATTGATAAAAAACCCTGTTGTTATCTCTATCAGTAACATTTTTCCTCTTTTCTGTAGTAAATAATTTTATTTCCTCTGTGTGCTAGACAGGTTCTCTGTAAGAATGAGGCCACTGGGGAAAAAAAAAATTAAAGAAGAATGAGCTAAACCAATTACATATACAATTTACACCAGGAATACTGATCAGCAACTCTTTAAAGGGAAAAGTACATCAAATTTACTCATTACTTTATATTTCCAAATATAAACTCCCAAGTACATTTTATCTTTCCTGTAGCAGAAGTTCAAAAATGTAACAATGGTAAATTTAAATTACTTTACACTTAGCAGCAGCCTGAGCTGTATTGGGAAGAGCAGTGCCAGCAGGTCCAAGTGTAGATGGTGCCTGCAGTCTCCTCAGCTCTGGAGGGATCACACCTGGGGTGTTGTGCCCAGCTCTGGGCTCACCCAGGGGAACAGAGCCAGGGTCATACTGGAGTAGGGCCATAAAGGCAAGGGACATCAATCATTTTAATGGATGGACCTGAGTGCCACCAAATCTGCTCTTTCACTCCCCTCCTAACTGGACAGAGGAGAGAAGATAGAATGAAAGGCTCATGGGTCAGGATAAGGACAGGGAGAGATTACTCAACAGCTACTGTCATGGGCAAAACAGACTTGACTTGGCAAGATTAATTTATTACCAATCAAATCAGACTAGCATAATGAGAAATAAAATCAAATATTAAAACACCCATCTTCCAACCCTCCCTTCTTTCCAGGCTTAATTTTTCTCCCAATATTCTCTTAACTCCTCTTTCCCAGCAGTGCAGAGGGACAGAATGGGGGCTGTGGTCAGCTCATCACTCAGGGTTTGTGCTGCTGCTTCCTCCTCAGTGGGAGGGCTCCTCACACTCTTCTGCTCCAGCATTGGAGATAGTCCTCCACAAACTTGAAACTTAATCACAGAAAGAACTATAATACTCTATTTTACTGCACAGGATCCCAAAAAGGTATAAAGCCTCCAGCTTCACATACTCAAATCTGACTAGACATGGTCTGGGGCCACCTGCCCTGGCTGATCCACCTTCAGCAGGGCCGTGGGACTGCTTGATCTCCAGAGGTTCCTTCGAGGATTCTCTGACTCATACAGCTTTTACCTGTATCATAACACTACAGAAAAATAAAACAAACAAACAAAAAGTTCTCAGGCATTACCCTCCACGTCTTTGGCTTTGAAATTGCTTCTGTATAATTAAAAACTGATACCCTGCAGAGTGCTCTGCTGAACTGTAATAAGGAAAACTGTTTGAAGACTCTCCATCCATAGAAATAAGTCTTACCTGCTACAGGGAAAATGTTGACAGATTAATGTGATCACCCTGGAATTGAGGGCTGTTCTGGGTGGGCCCTCCCACAGACATGTCTTTTCCCAGAATAAAAAATAATTTTAAGAACATTTTATTGAATCAGTGAAAGTCTTTCCAGATAGATCAATAGAAAGTGAGAAGGTGAAGAAAAGGGACCCTGATATTTGTCTGAGTACACACAGGTGAGCTCTCACATGCTCCAGGATCCTGTTCTGTGGGGTTGTGATCTGGTCTGAGCTGCTTTTGCCATTTGTAGAATAGCACAAGCTTGAGCCTCCCAAGAAAACTTCTGCATCAACATTGCATTACAGCATCATAAACAGAAATAACAACCATCACTGAGTTTTGGAAGCTCTGGCAACTTAGATCTTCAAACTCTGACTTACTAAATATATTTTGAACCTTCGATGCTTGAGCAGACAAGTATCATATGTCACTTTTATTTCCAAGAGGTCCATTCTGAGATCAGGAAAAGAAAAATTAAATCATACAAAACTTACAAAATCCCTTAAAAAGCTGAATTAAAAAAAAAAAAAAAACAAAAAAACAAAAAAACCAAAAAACAAACAACCAACCAACACCTTTGTGGGAACACACTCAGAGCTAATTTCTCGAGTGTCTCCTACATCTTAAACTTCCTTTGCGGATTAAATTTTGTCTAGTTGAATTCTAGAAAGTATCACCAAAGAGTGATAGATCAGAATAAAACAATCCACCACCTCTGCCACCAATAAAATAAAATAAAATAAAATAAAATAAAATAAAATAAATAATTTATCAAACCATTCTTGCACAGAAAACTACAATCCTATAAATTTAAGAATAGCAGCAGATTTAACTTCACAGTCAGGTAAGGATAATGGGGGCCATATGGATTAACAATAACTCAAAGGCACTCTTAAAGTTGTATAGGAGACCATGGGGAGCTTCCTACTGTAAAATCTCAATCATGAGCTTTACACCAATAATTAGAAGAGTCTGCAACCAGGTTTATCTCCAGGGAATGAAGACAAAATTTTATCCTCATGTTCAAATCTGTCTTCCTAATTCTGCCAGCAGACATAAAACAATAAGTGGATTAAAGCTAAAAAAAGGGGCAAAAAATGTCTTTGTCTCCTCCAATAGCACTTTAGAGGATAAGGTTCCTTGGAGACTGCTTAAATTCAGAGGAGGGGAAAGGGAGGAGGAGAAACTGTGGGACTACTTGAGGATCTGGCCCAGGTGTCTACACCTAGATCCAAGACAGACAGCTACAAATGAGCTAAGATGAAACATTTCTGACTGCAACAGACAAAGTAGGGTGGGAATGATGATTACACTGCTCTGCAATGGGGATTGCAGTAGCCAACTTCTCTGAATGTAGGCGCTGATCATCCGTTTCAAAATTAAAGATATATTGTTCCCTGTGAAAATGAAATCAAGGACTCGACTCTGATCTCCCCCATTACAGAACAAATCAGGTAATGTAAATCAAGTATCATCTTGTAAGGTGATCTCTACTGGAATAAATTTGACAGCAGAGACAGAGGTGTCAAAAAGCCACGACAACAATACCTAGGAGGCTCACTGGCACTCTGAACCTTTATTTGGTCTCTGATATTTCTGGCAATTTATTAAGGAATAGCATCTAGCTCTAGCTGGGGATGAACTTAACACAAAAAAAACCTACAGTAAATATCAGAAACATGAATCCTTGTGCCTAAGGAAAACCTTTGGGCACTGCTGAAATTCTTCAAATATTCAATGACAGGTACCTGGCTGAGTTGCTGAGCTCAAGTCTCTCAGAAGGTACAAATGACTCCAGGCAACTGCCTGAATTCTCCTGGGTCATTTAACTGGATTGGGAGAGCAGGATAGATCCTGCTTCTGCATCAAGGCAACTCTCAAAGAAAGTGCTGTTCCACTGATTTTACCCAGGAGCTCACCCACCAGACACCCCCTGAATTACTTGCTGGATCTCTGGCAAACTGTGATTGTCCCAAACCTATGCACTGTGACCCACAAGGGCCTGGTTAGACAGCCCTGCTCAGAAGGGGCAGATTCCAGAATTTCCACCTCACTTGAACATTATTTTCATGCCATCAGTGCTGGACTTTGGGGCATCTGTTATTTAAAGTCTCCTTTGAAACTGTCCTACTTTCTGTGTATACAGACATTACACATATAAATATAAACACATATTAACTGAAGGAAAGATTTAAATGTTTTCTTGTGTTTTCTACCTGCTAGCTCAATTTGAATTTTCCTGCTTCCTACTGTGAATATTTGCAGTGGCATAACTTGGATAGGTAAAGGTGTGAGCAAAATCCATCAAGAAAGTACAAGGCCTGGATGGTTATGACATTCTCTGAGAAGATTGGTGGGCAAAAGGTTTTATTACTGGCTTGCATTAGGGACTGTGACAAGTAAAAATTTGTACCCTTCCTTCGCATCCCTTAACTCTGACTGATCCAGCTATCTGGCTACCAGCTGGACTAAGCAGCCTCTTTCTTTTCTGTGTCTTTGTTTCAGTGTGAGCAAGATCTGACCTGGCTTACTGTGTCACTTTTTGAGAAAAGTGGAGAGTCCCAAGAAGAACTGAATAGAATTATTTAGGTTGAAGTTGCTTGTCCAGGTTTTACTCCCCCTCAACAGGACTTTATAATGTTTAGTTTATATGTCTCCTTCAGCTTGCTATCTTTAGAGTAGTCTGCTCCTAATTTTTCTTGCTCTTTCCAGATATTTTTCAGAGAGCTTAAACATGCCATCTGAGGCAGGTACTTCCTGTAGGTACCTCTGCTTTTTTTTTGTGGAAACAGTCTATAGCTTCCCTTGTGAGCAAAATCAGTAGTTTCCACGTGCTACAAAGTCATTAACAAAAGCCAAGTGCTGACTCTTCAACCTCACATCACATTTATTTGACTGCTTTCAAAAGACAAACCCAGCTAAGAGTCTCTTTTATTTCATCCATAAATGATACAATTAAAGGTAGGTGCTGGGCACCAGTTATCAATGTACAGTGCTGAAACCTACAACAGTTACACATAATGAACTTTCCTAAACAAAGCTTTAAAAACATAAAAATCTAAGAGTCTTTGCTGCTTGTAATATTAATACAAATAATGTTTGAATATGTGAGTTATGAAAACAGTTCTGCACAGACCACAACTGATGGAGTGCAGAAGATGCTTCTTTTTCTAATTTCTATTTTGGTGTACAGGAAAAAAAAAAAAAAAAAAGGTGATATTTCCACGGTTAAAGTTAAAAACACCTCTCCTCTGAAAAATGGATTCTGGTAACATCAACAATATACAATCTATACAGGGTATGTGTATCAACTGACGGGAAAAAAAATGAGGAAAACAATCGTTAAGACAAACAGCAGACTAAACTAAACCTGACAGGCTTGAGTGATGACATAATACCCTCTTACTCTGTGATGGTGACACAAAAATGCCAAAGGACACAAAGCTGTCAGTCTTGTTGTTTATCTTCTATCTAGGACTAATAAAAGGAGGTTGGAGACTGACAGAACAGACACAGGGACAGTCCTAGGCATTCAGTTTGCACTCTGAAAAATGTATTGATGGATTTATGGGTGGCTTATTTGTTATTGCCTTTTTCTGCATTACCTTTGTGAGCTCCCACAAACTTTTGATATCACTTTTTTTTTTTTTTTTTAAGCTATCATTGCTTTTTCAAATTCATGGTTAGCAGTTATATTTGCTGATATTGCAATGCCCTAATAATTTATTAGGTATCAGCTTCTGGACAATTGTTCAACTTAGTTGAAAACAAAACTAAGTTGTGCATAGCCCCTTAGGTAGCATCATGGTGAATAATGGAATATTATCAAACAATTCTGTTTTTAGCTGTCTCAGAAAACAAAGCCCAAGTCCATCCTGCCACATCAGCTCCTAACTACTAAAAATGGTAAGTGACACAGGTCTCTGTAGAGCACAACACCGAAGCAGCACCATTTAATTTTAGCACATAAATCTTGTAAGGCAGGTAAAACTACAAGGAGAGGAGCAAGGAGCAATCTACACAGTGAAGTGTTGGTGAAAAAAAGTGACTTTTCTGGTTATTGCCCCATTTACTTTTTAAGAAACAACTCACAGAAAATACTCTGAGATTAACCAAGTATCTTTCTGCAGAATAACTAAAGGGGGAAGTCTCTGTTATTAAAAACACAGGAGACAGCATTAGCAAAATTTTCCCACACAAGGATGCAATGCCAGTGAAACTCAAATTACTCTTTATTACTCAAGAAAATCATACAATTGAAGAAGGGACCCTATAACGCCACAATGCCTTGCAATTCATTCCTTTCACTGGAGGGGCTGCTCAGACCTATACTAGCAAGGTACACCTTTAAGACTTGCAAGAGATATTTTTATCTTCTAAAAGCAAATGCACAGGACCTTTAATTCCTGATTCACTCCACCTCTCACAGAGAAACCAACACTGAGAGGCAAAATCCTTAGGAGTGAGCAATCTATTCCCCACTGAGGCTGGCATGCTCCTCTCTAAAGCACCAAATGTGCTCCTGAGAAAGACATGATCAGCTTCCACTTGGGTTCCTGGTTTGTGGTTTGACCTTGCCTGGAGTCACTCTTTCCTCACTAAGCCCATGATTCCTAACCCCAGGCAGTCAGAGTGACTTTGCCTTCCATCAACACATTTGCTGTAAAGTGTTATTATGGAAAAGGCAAGGTAACCAAGAAAGGTGGAGAGATTCAACTCTCATTCCAGAGTGGACTAGAAAACATTCCTTTATTGACACAGAAACACAAATTGGCTGAGTGTTAACAGCTCTGTTCATTGCTGGTTGCTGAGTGCTGGGGCAGCAGCAAGAACAGGAGCAAAGTGTTTGCCTGGAAGAGCTGAACTGGACAGGCACTTGAAAACACTTTAAAGTCCCACTGCTTTATGTCCATGTGCTTGCTACTGCTGCATTTGAGAGGGATTCAGTTCTATACTCCTCACTGACTACAAACTCATGCATACTCCTCTCCTTTATTTCAGTGATTTAGACTGATAATGTTCTTATTTTACAACCTCCAACAAACCATTTTGCTTTAAGGTTGTGCTTTAGCACTGTACTTAACACTGGCCGACGCAAGCAGAACAATTCATAAAGTGAAGGACAATCAAAACCCTCCCCTCTCTTTCCTGTACTACACCTGAACCCCAATGCAGTTATACATATTTTAATGAGATGTGTGTCAGTGTGCACCCCTGTGCTACAGGCACATTACTGCAGCTGTTGAAGTTATTTCTCTCTGGCATCACGTCACAGTACCTGAAAACCCCCAAAGCTCAGAAATGCACACCCCATCACATCCTATTACTTCACTAATGTAGGAAACCTGCCTAGCCACTGAGCTTGGCAGCAGGTAACTCCTCCTCCAGCCCTTTTTCCTGCATTCCACTCACATGTTTCTGGTGACAACAGAGGTTTTTATTGTTATTTCAGGTGCAGGAATCTGCTGAAGTTTCAGCCATCTTGTCTTCCTTGGGACAAGGCAAGAGGGAAAATATGTGAATAAAATACCTGAGTGCAGTAGAGGGGTTTTTAATTTACTGAAGTGTGCATTAGCTGAACTGTCTCTTCCTACTGTAGCATAGTCATTAACCTTCTTAAGAGATCAGCAGCTCTTACAAGCATATCCCCAGAAATTTAATAGAGCGACTTCTGCCTTTTAGTATAAAGATCTGTCCTTATTTTGTCTGCATTTTTTATTTCAGAAAATAGGTACTTCTTGTTATTTTTAATAGTATAACAAAAAACCTTCCGATACACATTTCAGTCTCCTGTATTTAAAGCAGCAACATGATGCACTATCATTTAAACATAAAACCACAAAACAGTTTACTTCTTTTCTCTCTGTGCCACACTCCACAGTGAAACTTAGCAACAATTAAATGGATGCATTTTAAACAAACCTGTGGTTTCAAGGGCAGCCTAAAAATATTGCAAGATAGCCTGAAACCATGATGTTCTTTACACTCTGATGTCAGCCTCCTGTCAAAGCAGCTTTATTCTGACTATGAAAGAATGTGATCTTGACCAAAATAACAATGAAGGGAATCACTCAGTCAGAACTACTCAGATGTAATTCCTGCTCTAACACATTGCTCATCATAAACAGAATCTCAGGTGGCATTGTATCAGTTAAGTTTCTAGCTCAAAATTTTAAGTACTTTGCTAAAGTAACATCAACAACTTTTACAATATCAAATGTAAATTACACTCACGGCCACGTGCAACACGTAAACAAACACCGGTACTGGGAAGAAAACAGCTCTAAACTGGACTAAAAGGCTTTGAAAAAAAAGAGACATAAACAAAATGCTAAAAGGTAGGAATTGCATGCTCTTATCTCAAAATTTATACCAGTCTCTAAAGTCTTTGATAAACCTGGTTTTGCCTTCTACTTCTATTTCAGAAAAGTAGATGATGTTTACTAGCAGCCCAAGAGATACTGGGTCCATTAATATAAAAAAAGAGGAAAGAGCTAAAGAAAACATGATTTCTTATAATTAAAAAAAACATAAAGCTCATAGGTCAGGATAAAGGCAGGGAGAAATGACTCAGCAATTGCCATCATGGGCAAAACAGGCATGATCTGGGGAGATTAATTTAATTTATTGCCATCTGAGAATGTGTTTAAAATCAAGTAAATTAGCAACACCAGACTCAAAGTAGAAAAAAAATATCATAGCATCACAACTATCTCAAAGCTCTACAACTTATTATCTCACAGGGTAAAAAAACCACAACAACAAAAAACAGAAATCAAACAAACAAAATGTCCCAACAAATAACAATAAAAAGCCCCTCATAATTTAGAATATTTTAAGGACTGGTAGACCTGTATTTTCTTCTAATAAAAATTGGGGGCTGTTTTCACAACCTGGAGCTGCTTGGGGAAAATCTAGACAACTATATTCAACTTTTCCATGGCCTGTGCCTGAATATAACTATAAACTGCAATTGCCACAGATGTGCATGGTGGTGTTGAACCAAAACAACTCTCTGGACCAGCCATTCTCTGCTCCTGGGCCACAGAAGCAACATCTTGTATATGCACAGTCCCAGAGAAGAGTTTCCTCCTTTGTTTGGGCATACCTGGCACCTGAAATGCCCAATATGATGAGGGGGAAGCACTTGGGAAGCAGTTTATTACTGCCTTTGTTACCTGGCTAAAGCAGGTACCACCTCAGGGTCTCCTGAGAATGCACAGAACACCACACACTGCAAATGTGGAATGTCACTGGACACAGAGGAGTGCCACTGCATGGGGCTGGACTAAAAGAGAAAGCCAGGCTAAGCTGTACACAGAAGTGAAGGGGAAACAGGATGTGATACACAATAAAAATGTGTTTCTGCATACAAATGTACATCTTGGTGGTTATGGCTTGAGTTAATGCCCTTTGGAACAGCCCCAAAGTAAGATGCCACAAAGAAAAAGCATTAGATATAGGAAGGAGCAGCAGTACAGTCCCCACCAAAGGTGGTTCTGCAGTGAGAAATGCAGTACCACAGGAGGAATATCAGACCCAGCAGGTCACTAATGGCAGGGTGCAGAGGGATCTGACATCAGCCCAGCTGCACCAGCTGAATTCAGCAACAGCAATGTCAGCACAGGGATGTGGTTACACCACACCAAGGACCTGTGCTGGTATTTCTGCACAGTCCTGCCCCTGCCTGCATATCTCAGCTGCTATCTCTGCCTCCTGACTGACACACACATATTTTTCAAGGCTCTCTGCAAGGCTTTTGTTTCACTAACACAGCAATGCTGTAATTCACTGTGGGAAATTTCCAAGTTTTTTCCCATTTACTGAGTTGAATCTGATTTAACTGGAACATTGATTGCTGAAAAAAAACCCGTAAGACAGACAACTGTTTTATTCTTGTAACTAATTATGTGTAACCTTCATGTTAAGGAAACCTTTTATTCTGCAGATACTGTACCATGCCATTACAAAGTGGATTATAATTGTCCAGCAGGACTAGCAAGAGTGCATCAGAATTCACAGTAACGATTTACAGGACCATTAATTGCCTAAATATTTGATCAGTCTCCATCATTCATCTACTGCAATATTTATTTTAGATTTAAGTAGTTTTCTTATGCTCGTTATATCAGCAAATCATATTGGGAATAGTTCTTCAAATAAGTTTTTACAGCATAGAATAAAAAGTGACTCTTATGTCTATAACCAGAAATAAAAAGCAGAAATTATTTTCCATTTTTCATTGCAAGTTGATGTTTTTGCTAATCAGACCACCTGAGCCGATGCACCATAAAAGATTGTTTGACACAGAGAATATACATCACAGATAAGCCTAATTACTTTTCAAAGGGGAAAGAAAACAGCTCTGTGAAAGAGCAGACAGGCCTCATATTGACCTGACATGAGCAGACAAAGCTGATTGCTGCTATTCTACAGCTCAGATATGGTTGTATTTTCTAAAAGTTCTGCCAGGCATAGGCAAGTCACCCACTGTAGCTGTGCTAGAACCAGTTTTGTTTTTACTTTTTACCCCACGCTACTGGAGCTGGTCTCTAGGGGGGTTCTAGAGGGCTCAGGCCCAATTCTCTTCAACATCTTCATTCATGTTCTGGATGCAGGACTCACAGGAATACAAAGTTTGCCAACAATTCTAAATTGGCAAGATCTGTCAACTCCCTCGAACCTTGACAAATTAGAGATGAGTGATCACCAACAGCATGAAGTTTAAAAAAGGCAGGTGCCAGACTGTGCACCTGGGACAGGACAATCCTTGTTGTGTGTATAACCTGGGGAATGAGAGGCTGGAGAGCAGGGCCATGGAAAGGGCCCTGAGGGTCCTGGTTGATGGTAAATTGGATCTGAGTCAGGGAAGGGGATGGAGGGGAAGCTTTCTGACAAATGGCTGAGGTCACTTGGTCTGTTCAGCCTGGAGGAGACTGAGGGGAGACCTCATTGTGGTCTTGAACACCCTCGTGAGGGGAAGAGGAGGGGCAGGCACCGCTCTCTTCACTCTGTGACCAGTGACAGGAAACAGCATGAAGTAGGGGATGTTCAGGTTGGATATCAGGAAAAGGTGGTTGAACCAGGGTAGTCACAGCATCAACCTGTCTGACTTCAGGGAGCACTTGGACAATGCTCCTGAGAGCACATGGGGTGACTTTTGGGGTGTCCTGTGTAAGGCCAGGAGCTGGACTCAATGACCCTGATGGGTCCCTTCCAACTCAGCATTTTCTATTATTCTATGACCTGGTGGAAGACTAAGATCACTGAGAGCCCTCTAAAACTGACACTAAACATTTACAACGAAACACTCTTCCAGTCAAAGACAATCTGTCACTATTATTCACACCAAGAAGCATCTTAATCAGCAGGAAGCCCTGCTGCAATCAATTACCAGGCAATTCCTGCCTGTGGCAGCCTTTGGTCCAAGCATGTCACAGTTTGACTGGGAGGGACACCTTCACTCACCTCCCGCTCCCAACGGGAGAATTTCAGCCTAACCCATCTCCTCAAGGACTCGCAGCTCAAGTAGCAGATCTTTGGGCATATTAGCCCCACAGCAGATAGCTCTGTGCAGGATTTTCTCTTTTGTATCCTAAGGTAGCCTAACTCACAGAGGAGCAGGGACAGGACATGTTTATTTAGCAATTATATTTATGGGAGCCTAGGTAGCTCTTCATTTAACTGCCGAGATTGTGTTCTCCTTTTCCGAGCTGAATGGAAGGGAAAAGCATACAGAGAGGACTGCAGCATTTTTACTGAGGTTAGGACAAGGGCATAATTTTAATGAATTATTATTAAATTGACTGATGGAGTAAGAGAGTTTGCAAGATCTGCCTAGTTTTTATCTAAGATGGAGACCTGCATGATGCAAATGTTCTGGGCCACTGAGGAAGACAGTGCTTAGGAGAAAAAACATCATAAATATGGCATTATCTTTCAAACTCCAAGGCACAGTAGACATGCAATCTCTAAGATGGATATATAAATACATAAAAAAACCTTCAAGTACTTGTAGGTGTGCTCAAAACAACTTTTTTTGTTCCCTTGGAGTTAAAATCATGACTTCCCTGGTTCACATTAAGTATTGGTAGCACTGATTTTGCAAGAAATATTCTTCAAAACACATCTCAAGGGTATACTAGACTATATTACTTTCATTGAATAGGAAGTTAGTGACATAAAATCCTTCATCAATAATCTTAGAGTAGTCCTGTTCTATTCCAATGCAATTTATGCTTCTCAAAAGCTTTTGAGGTACTTTCTCCTTGAATAATAATGCCTCTTCTTTTACTTTGCTTTCTGTGGCTGGCACGCCATTTTAGATTTGATAAATCAAGCCTTAAAAATTTTATGATTATTCCAATTGTTTCAAGCCTCCTTTCCACATGCTATTTTCCTACCTTATGTTTTCATTCTCTTTTCCTTTCTTATGTCACTGCACTTCATAAATGCGCTTTGTTTTACAGAGTTTTGCTAGTCTGATTTTTATTCTACCTCTTTATTATTATCTTCTGCTTCTTTTATTCCTTTTGTTTTCCCTTTATCTACTTTCATGTCTCTGTACTGTTACAGTGTGCTGAAGTACAGAGTGGGAGTGAAGTCATCACACATTCTAAGGAGGTGTCTGAATTTAGAAGAGGAAGGACTCAGTCCTAATCTTTAATTACATTATTATTACATTAGCCTTTCCTTTTAATAATTTTTGCAAGGTTTGTAAAATGGTGGTGGCCAAGACAATGATGGCCATGGCTTTCACAAAATTTAAATACATTGCAAACTGCTCTTTGATCACACTAGAGTGACATTAGAAGAAAAGATAACACAAAGGGAACTAAATAGGAAATAACTGCATGTTTTCTGGGACACTTGCATTAAAGACATTTGAAAAGCACATAGCCTGTCATGGCTCAGATTCCCTGTCTCTTTCTCTTCATATTTTCACACATTCTTTTTTCCTTTATTTCAATAACTATGTTGAAAATACAAATCCGTGGAAATACTTTTTAGCAACTAAAACACTCTAACAACCAACTATCTGGAATTTAGAGTGGGATATTTCAGCTGTCAATCAAATTTTCTTGTGGTATGACAGGGGAAGGAGATGAGGCAATGAATTCAGAGCAATGCTGCCTGCAGGAGATACAGACACAGTGACTGCACAGCAAGGGAAGGTGCCCAGTCCCCTCCTTTACATAAGAATACGTCTGCCAGGCCTGTGCTAATGCTGAACTTCCTCTTTAGGCCTTGAGATACCTTAAAAAATTAGTTTCCTAAACCCACATCATTTTTAGAATTTGCAAAAGTCAACAATTTCCTAATTGGCAACAAGAACAGGGGCAAATAATTTCATGGCAGGTATTTTAAGGAATCTTTCTTTATTCACTCCTGTTTTTCTCCCATCTGTTTTTGTTTTTTTTTTTTTTTCCCACTCCCTTCTTCCCCCTACAAACATATTTCTGTTCTAAACTGTCTCTTTTTACAGATAAAAAAAACTTGTGTACATGAAACTGACCCCACAAGTTGAATACTGAGTGGCAAAAAATTCACTTTTTTAGCTCTGATTTCATACTTATAAATAAAGTAGCAGGGCTTTGTTCTGATTTTTTTTTAATTAACATTATCTCAGAGGTACAACTTTACAATCCATATTTAATATACCAAATAGTGAAAAAAAAAGTTTACTAATCAGTTTATTGAACCATTTCCTTTTATTTTTTGACTGAAGGTTCTCAACTCTTACCTCCTTTTCTAACAATAATTATTTTGCTAATGCTTTGAATCCATAGTTCCATTAGAGTGCAAAATAACTGCAGGAGGCAAAGTCCCAGTTCTCTCTTACACTTAATAATTTTCTTCAGTCATTTCAGTTACTCTCATAATGTTATGAAAATTGACAAGTTTCCTATTTCTGATGATAGTTATATTAGTAATCTAATTACTTCTTCCTGTTCTGTGACTGTTATGCAATTATATTATGCCATGAAAACAGCATGTTCTGTCAAATTGTTCTTTTTGTTTCTTCATAAAGTTTTAGTACATTAAAAATAAGAGAAAAAGCATTCTCTGTAACAAAACCATTGAAAAAGTGCCAGCTTTTTTCTTTTTTAATATTTAGAAAAATCTTACTCTTACTAATTAATGAGACCTCCAATTTACTGTAAGATATTGAGTGTATGAAAATAAAATCTTACATCACAACACACAATATCTGAGATATTCCGTGCCAATCATATTGGATTTTTCTGATTGATTCAATCAGGCACAATTTAACCAGAAAAAAATTAAATGTCCTCTATTAGAATAAAAATGCACACTTGATTCTTATTTATTCCCTTATCATATTTCTAGTATTCACAGCTGTATAAAGATCAAGGAGCTCAGTGATGCATTTGCAGCTGATCCTTTGGTCTGTTCTCCTAAATACCCAACACACAAGACACGACGTGTGATAATGGATGCATTTCTGGCTGATGACACTGGGACTGTATGAAATGACAAGCTGATAACATTTCTTTCACTCTAGCTATAAGTCAGTTCCTTGTTTTAGCTAACCAGAGCTAAAATGAGGGCCATTTTCTGGGATGAACTACATCTTTAGCCAAAGTAAGAATAGAAGGTTTCTTAAATTAAAGAAATGAGTTTGGTAAGAGAATATCTCTGTAGAAAAACACCAGATGACGTTGCGTGGGTAAAATCCAAAATTAAACTGAATAAAACACTAGGAAACTATTTCCAGAAAAATCCTGAACCAGAAAGGAAGCAGCCCTCAGTGAAGAAATATATTCATTATGTTTTATGAATACTCAAATGTCATATTTTTGTGGGCAAAGTCTTCAGGGTTACCTAGGCTGAGTCCCCATCCTTAGAGATGGTTCAAGAAATGACTGGATGTGGCACTCAGTGCCATGGTCTGGTTGACAAGGTGGTGATTGATCAAAGTTGGACTTGATCCTGGAGGTCTTTTCCAACCTAAATGATTCTATGAAGATGTTTTTGCCTTTGTCCAGCCTCAGCTAACCTCACATTTGGCCTAAGATTATCCAAAAAAACACTACTCAATACATGACACCTTTTCCTTGTGCCTAAGGCTCTTAAAGTAAGACATCACCAAACCAACAGTATAATCCATGGGAATAAGGTGGAGCTGAGAATAAGACTGTCACAATCCCAGATGAAACGTGCACCTGCCTCAGGTCACACAGGATAAGGTCACAATAACTGCATCGGGCTATTACAAGCATCTATCCAAAAAAAAAAAAAAA